>PVIU01032254.1:0-13772 GCA_004026605.1 Ondatra zibethicus
GGGTGGGCCTTGGACTTCTAACAGGGCAGGGCACCATGCCCTCTTTCAAGGAAGAAGGGGGAGGGAGGAGGGGTGGGGGGGTAGTGGGAGGGGACCGGGAGAAGGGGAAGAAAGGAAAAAAAAATTATTTCTTTAATTATGTTCTTGAATGGAAAAAATAAAACAAAACAATGTATGGAAAAATAAATAAATAAATAAATAAAAATAATGCCTATGGATCCCATATCCAGCTTCCTCCAATGTTAGCATCCCATAAAACTACAGCGTGAGGATCCAATCTAAGAAATTAACATTGAAAACTTCTTGATGTTGCTAATTAAACTAGAACCAATATGCGAGTTTTGCCTATTGGCTCACTAAGACCCATATTTTGATCCAGAGTCCAGATTTTGGCCCAGGATTTCATATTGATTTTGGTTGTATATTTCCCTAGTACTTTGAAATCTGTAACAATTCTTTAGTCTTGTGATCATGACCTTGACACATTGGAGAAGTACCTGCCAGTTATCCCACGAAGTGTCTTTTGCTTGAGATCTAATGTTTTCCCATGTTGAGTGTATACATTTTCTTGGTTATGCACTTTTAATAGATGGATGATCTTGTGTCTTCCCCAGGGCAACAGATCAGATGTACATGATGTGAGATCTTCTTTTCTGGACTTTGACTACTTGGTAAAAATTATTTCTGTTAGAGTTGCTGGGTGGTTGCTGCTGCTGCTGCTGCTGCTCTGTGTGTGTGTGTGTGTGTGTGTGTGTGTGTGTGATGCACATGAGTGTGAAGGTGCAGCGCCTGTGAGCACATGCAGAACTAACAGGATGACACTGGGTATCTTTAGCATTCTCCACCTTATTGTCTTGAGGCAAGTTCTCTCACTGACCCAAAATCTCACCACTTCAGCTAGGCCGGCTGGTCACTGAGTACTTGGCACCTGCCTGTCCCTGCCCTGCAGTGATACAGACATATGAAACTTATGTTTTGATTATGTCTTATGTGTTGGAGAGTTAAATTCAGCCCAGTGCTTTCTCAGAAAGTGGTTTGACTGATGAAGCCATCTCCCCATCCCCTGTTTTTGTTTTTTGTTGTTGTTGTTTTTTCTCTTTGGAAATAGTACATGTAAATAGCAATTTGAGATGTTTCAAATATCCTGTTTTCCCATTCCTCTTTGCCCACACTTGCAACTGCATGATGATGCCAAGTAGTCATTTTATGTATGCTTTATTCTCATCACTTTTTTGA
Source organism: Ondatra zibethicus (assembly GCA_004026605.1). Classification (NCBI taxonomy): domain Eukaryota; kingdom Metazoa; phylum Chordata; class Mammalia; order Rodentia; family Cricetidae; genus Ondatra; species Ondatra zibethicus. The sequence goes on from PVIU01032254.1 coordinate 1,237, forward strand.
GACTTGATAATTGGATTTCTGCTGTGGGGAGGAGCTGCTTCTTTCTCTGTCACTTGTTCAATTCCTTATTCCTTTATTGTCCTGCCAGGGTACAGGGAGCATCTCAGGGATATTTTTGCTTCTCCCTTGTTTTTTTTCTTCTATTTTCCCCTCTACTAGTGACCTGATAAAACCAAATCTACCACCAGCATTTGTAACTTAGGAATTATGAACTTTTTTTTAAGAGCTTGAATTTTTGTGTTACTTTTTTAGTTTTTAAAAAGAAAACAATCTTTTCTCATTTTACACACCAATCCCAGTTCCCACTCCCTTCCCTCTTCCAATTCCCTCCACCTTTCCCCACTCCTCCACCTCCAACCCCTCCCGCATCCACTCCTCAGAGAGGGTAAGGCACATTGCTTTGAGGAACATCCAAGGCCCTCCATCCTATATCTAGGCTGAGCAAGGTATCATCCAAAGAGAATGGGTTCCCAAAAAACCAGTACAACCAGTAGGGATAAATCTTGGTGCCACTGCCAGTGCCCCTACAGTCTGCCCTAGCCATACAACTGTCACCCACATTCAGAGGATCTAGTTCCGTCCTATGCTGGTTCCTTCCCTGTTCGACTGGAGTTGGTGAGCTCCCATTAGCTCAGGTAAGCTGTTTCAGTGGGTGTCCCCATCATGGTCTTGACCTCTTTGCTCATATTCTCACTCCTCCCACTCTTCCACTGGACTTTGGGAGCTCAACCCAGTGCTTTGATGTGGCTCTCTGCCTGTTTCCATCAGTTGCTGGATGAAGGTTCTGTGGTGACATTTAAGATGGAATTATGTACTTTTAAAGGAATCAAAATAACTGTTTTCTCAATCAGGGTTGAAACATGGGAGAAGACTGCTTTGGAAAGCTACAGTTGTTCATGTTGCTGAAGATCAGTCTGGGGCCAGGTATCCTGATCCCCACCAGAGTTCAGACCTTTGGCCTCATGGCCCCAGAAGTGCTAATTGGTCTGGTGTGGTGGTGGTAGTGTGTGTGGGAGGAGGATGTGCTATATTTCTGCCTCACAATTACTTGTCTGAACCCCCACCCTATGTCATATTTTAGGATTTGTTTGGCCAATAAGATTGCAGCACACATACACCAGCCTCAGACCCTGCTGGAGCCTTGTCTTTGATGTCACAATCTGACCTTCAGGCATTAACCTGGCCACAGCCACTCATAGGCCAGATGGCAAGGTAAAGAGGACCACAGTAAGATGTGGAAGAGAACTGATCCTCAAGCCAAGATCAAAGCAGGAGATAGGCCCCAGACTTGCCATTCTCTGGCTCTGGGGTCGGCCACACAGCCAGCACTGACACACCCTTTAGACCTGTCAGACTTTCAGGGCTTTTCCGTGTTCGAGGACATTAGCCAGCACATCAAAGAAGTAGGAGCCCAACTGGTAAAGAAAGTGAACGCCATCTTTCAGCTGGACATCACCAAAGACGGGAAGACTGTTCTGCAATGGACCATTGACCTCAAGAATGGTTCTGGGGACACATACCTGGGATCCGCCCGGCTTCCAGCAGACACTGTCTTCATCATTCCTGACTCTGTATTCATGGAGTTAGTTGTGGGTAAGATGAACCCACAGAAGGCTTTCCTGGCTGGCAAGTTCAAAGTGAAAGGCAAAGTTTTCCTTAGCCAGAAGCTGGAGAGGATCTTCAGAGACTGGGGCAAATTTTAAGCATGCAGGAAACCCAGACAAGATCAAGACTTCTGGTTTATAATGTTGAGTGGCAGTCATGCTTAAACTGAAGATTAAAGGAAAAAATAGCCAATATTTTTACTCAAATTCTTCCCATTCAAGTTCGATTGATTTCCTGCTGATGGCTACATTTGCTGGGTTCTGGGACAGTAAAAAGTGTTGGAGTGTAACACCTAAGACCTTTGTCCTTTCGTTTTCTTAGCTGTGCTTATCCTCCGCTATGGCAAGGTGAGGCCACACGAAGCTGAGTGGGTCATTCTGTTTGGATTTGAAAGCTGATGATTTTCTAAGATATGTGTATATATACTAAGATATACACATATATATCTTAGAAAGATATATAGCCTTTTTAGTAGTTTGGAACTTTAGGGGAAAGAAGTGAGCATGTGGGCACTATGCACGGTATTTCATTCCAGAAGGAGAGCTTAATGTGGGTCTCAAGGCCCTGAGAGGGTGATCCCTACAGCCCTGTGCATGGAAGCCGGCAATAGTGAGATGTTGTTCCAGACATAGTGTATCCTTTGATGGATTCAAGCCAGGAAAGCTGAAGGGCATGAAAGATATTCAAGGTGGTCCTTAGGCTAGATCATGTAGCAGAATTGTCCAGAGGCATAGTTCGAGTCTGCATGATGGGAACCTTAGTTTCGGCTCAGTTGGTCTGGCCTGGGGAGAATGTGCCTTTTAGCCATGTTTCAATGTCAGCGGGGCCACCTTTGAAGAGCTTTTGCCCTCCTTTGCTTTGTGGGAAGGTTTTGGTATTGACCATTGTTCTATGCAAGACCAGTGAGATGCTGTCATTTAAAGACTGGCTACATAGTTCTCTCTGATCCATTTCTAAAGAATTCATGTTACTGGGAGTTTGTGCATTGGCATTTTGATAATTAAGTTCATGCAAGGGGTTTTCCTCTTTCTGGTAGCTTTTGTCACATGTTTTCTTGGACTGGTATGAAGCCAACTGCAGCTCGCAAGTGAGTGTGCACGTCATTGGTTTACATGTGGTCTGGGTGTATCTTTAAATATGTGCAACATAGACATTCTGAGACTCATATGAAAGTTATGTCAGAACATTTATGATCAACACAGGTTTGTCTTAGTCTATTTTACAGTGCTATAGTCAAACACCTGAGATTGTGTACTTTATATAGAAGAGAGGCTTATTTGACTCATGGTCTCAAAGGCTAGGAATTCTTGGAGCATGGTGCTGGAATACTATTACCATCTAAGAGGGCTTTTCTGTTGTGTTGTAAAATGGAAAAGGGCATCACACAGTGAGTGGTTTGCTAGGTCAGGTGAATTTTGTCTCTTATAAAGCTACTAGTAGCATCATGATGGTCCCATACTTATGACCTCATCTCAACCCAAACATCTCCCAAGCATTTATCCTCTAGATACCAGTATGTAACATACTGGTATCTAGAGTCAGTTTCCAGGGCATGAATTTTTGGGGACACATTAAAACCATGGTACCTACCCCAATGTCATTTCATTTCAAAGTAATATCTTAAAGCAAACATATATGTACAAGTACAAAAACTTGTATGAAAGCCAACAAGATGGCTCAGTGAGTAGGGGAAACAGCTACTGAGGCTGAGATCCTGAGTTTGATTTCTGGAACTCACACGGTGGAAGGAGAGAAGCAAGAAGCAAGCATACTCCTAGAAATTGTCCTGTCATCCCTACACACAAATGCATATAACCATTTTTAAAGTTAAAAACACTGGTTAAATGCAGAGAATAAGTGACTGTGGGGTGTCCAACCCCAACTGGTATATCTGCAATGCAATCTACATAGGGAGCATTGCCGAAGGGATGTGTGTGGAAAGACTGTTAAGGACCAGGGGACCGGGACTCCTGCCATGAGATAGGTGTCTTGTATATATGATGTGAAAGTTGCACCCATGAAACTTCAGCCATGTGGCCACCTAAACAAGACCTGCATAATGGCAATACCAACTGACATGGAGATGTGGATGGAGAAAATTTCATAAGGCCCTACCCCTAGATGAAGAGCTATAGGCTACCAATGGCTACTGAGAGGAAAATTCAGTTTTCTTCAGGGATCAGCCCTCTGAATTAGGTTACCCAATCCCATGTGGTCCACCCTAACTAGACACAGGTATATATAAATAACAGTAAATGGACTCAGTTATACATACTCAGTGTATGCACACACACCACAATAATTATGAGGAGGTCTTGAATTTGAGAAGAAGTGGGGGGACATCGGAAGAGTTGGAGGAGAAGGGGAGGGGTGAAATGATAAAAATATAGTACTCATGTATGAAATTCTGCAACAATTAAAAATGCAAATAAAAAAGGAAAATATCAAACAAAAGCTTGGTTTAAAAATTAACTGTAGCTATGTTGGTAATTATTTAAAATTGAAAGCGGAGCAAATGTCTATCAATAGGGGATGGGATGAGCAATTTGTGGACCACCATATCATAGAATACTGCTTAGTAATAAAAAGGAATGACTTGTTGCACACCCAGCAAAGCAGATGGAAAGAAGAAAATAATTATGTTGATGAGAAGATGCCAGAGAGAACTGAGTACATGCTATAGTATTATAAAATACTGGAAAAGGTGAAGAAAAAAACCATTAGAAAATGTAAAGTGTGATGATAGAGTGATCAGTTTGCCAGGAGATGAGAATGAGGAGTGGGAGGGATGGGGGAGGTGTTATAAATGGTCATGGGGAAACTTGGGCGGATGGATGTCGTCATTGTCTCCATGTGGCAATGGGTTACAGATGATATATAGATCAATACACCCAATTTTACACTTTACAATTGCAAGGTACATGCATTTGCATTGTCCATGTCTCAGTGCAAGCGATAAAGCTGCCCTAAAGGCAGCCTTTGTTCCCAGAAAGGACATTTCTGAAGAGGACTTGTGGTTAACCCTGTCTCAGGGAAATAAGCCCTTTGACCTTGTCACAGGCTTGGTTTCCCAACCATGGCTGATTTGGATGGCCCTGAGATTCTCTGTGGAGGAGAAGGCAAAGCAATGGCTGCTGTTCCCAGAGCACCTCTTCTTTGGGGAAGGGAAAGTCTGTTTGTCCAACTGACGCTCTATTGAGTGAGTCCACTCCATGTAAGAGATTTCTAGGAGTCTGGGTGGTCACCTGACGTGTGTCTTGGTTTCTTTTCTCCCTGGGGCCATGAAAAACAATAACCACATGGTGGTGCTCCCACTGTGTCCTGCTCTCAGGGCATCTGTGGAGGCTTCACTCTGAGTTCTTTGTTCAGAAAGACCAGACTTCCTCCAACTAGGCCTCAAGAGGGTGGGCAGATGTACAGGACACTGTATGTTTACATTTCCTTTTGAGGGAAATGGTGAGTCCAAGTTCAGGTATCCAGAGAGCCTTGCTCACGCTGTGAGTTGGTCTTAGCCTCCACTGATGGGAGAGTCTAGGTCATGCCTGGAGCAGCATCTAACCTTCGGTCCACTCTAACTTGAGGGAAAAAAACCCCAAACGAACCTGACTCAGGGATCTGGAAGGCAGGGCTATCAGAGGAGCCAGCAAAGCCACGAGAGACAGACTAACTCTCGTGGCAGAAGCTGGAGACAGGAGTGCACAGGAGCCTTGAGTAAGCAGAGGAAGCTGGTCAGGAGTTGGGAAACATTGCAGGAAGCCCTTAGGAATTAACAAGAAACAGTGCCATGTCATATCTGTGTCACTGATGACTACTGAAGCACTCCTTGTCCCAGATGCCTCATCTGGAAGCAGTAGTCCGGGCACTGTCAGGACAGTATGCCAGGGAGCTACAGTCAGGACATGCCGCTCACCAAGCTGCATTTTCCATAAGTGTGAATTCCCTTCTCTTCTGAATGAGAATCAAGGTGGGTGAGTGGAGGCTTCTAGTGGCTCCTTTTCCTCTCTAAGAAGGGCTATGCTTGGGGTTTCTTATGCTGTGGTCCAAGGACTTCTCTGCCTTTTGTCTTATACTCAGATGGTGCTCTCAGAAGGTCATATCTGGCTCAAGTACACATCTGTGTTTGGTTTTGTCAGCACAAAGTTGGCCAGAGCAGTGTTTTTAAGACTGAGTTAAGACATAAAGATGAGACTTCTGGATTCTCCTGAAAAATTAGAATTTTGTCCTCGTAGGTACCTGTCTTGCTCGGTTGCTAACACAGCTCCATACAGTAAGGTGCCTTATCTTTTCCTTTAACTGAAACACTCTGCTTGGTTTTATTTTTCCATGACCATATAACAAATACTGCAAATTTAATGACTCAAAACAATATCCATGCATTAAGTCACAATTCTTGCTGACTAGAAGTCCAGGTGGGCTCAGATCCCAACGATGACATCAGGAAATTGGCTAGGCTGTGCCTTGTGTGAGGATCCATAGAAAAATTAACACTGCACTCACTGAGATTAGGACAGGATCAGCTTTTGGGGGGGTTCTCATCTGCCCTCATGATCTGAACTTCTCTGTGCCCTTCCACTTCAGTCTTCTTTGTCTACTTTATGGGGCTCCCGTGGTTACACTGCGCTGCCCTAGTTCCAGGATAATCTCCCTTTCTTAATCTCCACTGAAAAGTCAGTTATATCCTTAGAATCCCTTTGGCCTGTAATAACACTCATCCAGACCCTCTCCATTTCATGGGAAGCATATGGTTGGGGTTATGGTTCAAGGATAGAGCACTAGCCCAGCATGCCAAGGCACTGCATTGGAGTCACAGCACCATGAAAAGATATCCTATATCAAAGTACAAACCCTGGGAGGGGATTAATGGTCCCTAGGGTGAGTTGCCGATATGAGGTAAGTGTTCTTGTGAGAAGCAGGGCGATCAGCTTCCAGAACTTTGAAAAGAGATGGCTATTGCTTAAGCCATCCAGTCTACATATCTTGTTATACAGCTTTTAACCCGTGAACCTCATCATGGCCACAGCCCTCAGGATTGAGATGTAGACCGTTCATGGGGCCCACAGTTCTATAATGCCACTTCCTCTGACTCCGCCATCTAAACTGCACCCAAACCTTTGTGAAATGCTCCCTAATTCAGTTATCCTGTTCTTCCACAATGTATGTGTTCCCCCAACCCCAGCTCCGTGTTCTGAGTTTCTGTGGATCTTATCATCTGGGACAAACACATGCCCTGGCTTTGCCAGCACAGTGCTGGGTCACACTGTCATCTTGCTATTCAGTCAGCAGTTTCTCCTTCCTCAGAGAGGTCTCAGTTTGTCAGGTCAGGAGGCACCCTCTGCACTATTAGGGTGGGAGGTCTGGGGAGCAGAGCCAATCAGGTCCTTTTCCTGGGTTTACTTTGTTTCATTCTTTGGGGGCCTGACGTACATTATAGAGTTCACAACTGTTTGTTGAGTGAGTGCAAAAAAACTTTTCAACATTAAAAAAGTCCTCAAAAAATTCCAAATAGGGGCTGGCCCAGTGGCTCAGGATGCTTGCTGCTCTCCCAGGGAGACTGAGTATGGTTCTCAGCTCCCATGGAGGGTGACTCACAATCAACTGTACTCCTGTCCTCCACAGGCACTGTACTCAGGTACACAAGCCCACATACAGCCACACAAGCACAATAAAAAATAAAACTTATAAAAGGAAAAATCTAAATAGTATAAAAGTATTGTGGAATAATCATTTTGTACAATGTGAAGAAGTGTCACTCTGATTGGTTTAATGAACAGCAGAATGACCAATAACTAGGCAGGATTTCTAGGCACAGAGGAGGCTAGGAAGAAGAAGGGTGGAGACTGCGAGACATGAGGACACTCAGAGCAAACAGAACAAGCACTATGAGGATAAGATGATAAAGCCACGAGGCAGGAAGTAAATGAATAGAAATGGGGTAACCTAAGTTAGTAGAGATAGTTAGAAACAAGCCTAAGCTAATGGCTGAGAATTCATAATAATAAATCTCTACGTCATTATTGGAGAACCTATGGTCCTGACGAAAATTGTCTTAGTTAGGGTTTCTACTGATGTGAAGAGACCCCATGACCATGGCAACTCTTATAAAGGAAAATATTTAATGGAGGCTGGCTTACAATTTCAGAGATTTAGCCCAGTATTATCACAGCAGGACACATGATGGTGTGAAGGCAGATATGGTGCTGGGGAAGGAGCTGAGAGTCCTATATCTTGATCCATAGACAGCAGAAGGAGACTGTAAGTCACACTGCATGTAGTTTGAGCACATAAGAGACCTTAAACCCCTACAGTGACACTTCCTCCAACAAGACCTTACCTCCTCATAGTGCTACTCCCTATGGGGTCAAGTGCTCAAACTCATGAGTCTATGGGGGCATTCCTATTCAAATCACCACAGGCATTTAGGGGAAATTTAGTTCTTTTTACTTCATCTCGCCCTCCTTGCCCTTCTTCACAAAGCATCTTGTCTCTGCTTCTAGATATAATCCCACAAGAGCCAACACGCAGATTGGGTATGTCCAGCCCTCCTTCTGTTGTTTTTGTTTTGTTTTTCCACCAGAATAAAAGCCAATCATAGATGCTATTTCCTACCTTGTGTTTTGACTTATTTCATAGAGCACCACACACATCTCTTCCTTTAAAAACGCTCCCCTTGGGGGTCAGGGGTGGGTGGTTTGACCATGTGGGAACTTCTTCCTATTCACTGATGTGCTGTTGGAAATTTGCCATAAAGCATAGCTTCTAAACTTGGTGTAGGAGGGTCTTTTGTATTTTGTGTTGCTTTTATTGGTGAATAAAGAAAACTGCCTTGGCCTTTTGATAGGACAAAGATCAGGTAGGTGGAGTAGACAAAAGAAAATTCTGGGAGAGAGGAGGCAGGCAGGGAGAGCCACCATGGAGTCAAGAGAGTCAGACATACTAAATCTTTCCTGGTAAGACCACGACCTCATGGTACTACACAAATTATTAAAAATGTGTTAAATCAAAATGTAAGAGTTAACCAATAAGAGACTAAAACTAATGGGCCAGACAGAGTTTAAATAAATACAGTTTCTGTGTAATTATTTCGGGTATAAGCTAACCGGGACCAAAAGCAGGCCCACGGCTGGGAGCCAGGCACCCAAAACACAGCCCTCTCCTCATTACTACAATTGGCTGCCCAACATGGTTGACTAACTCCACGTAAAATCTAAACTGTCTTTAAATTTTCCTGCACCATAAAAATGTCTACTGGATACTATGGGCCTGTAGGCTAAAGATAGATGCCCCAATGGTACAAAAAAACTTTGGGTGACTGTCCAGGCAGCGAGATGTCTCTGTCATTTCTAGAGTTTAAAAGTTGCTTATTTCTTATTTACTTAGGTAATATTTTATCCTTCTGGAGTCTTTAATGGAGTTAAAAAATAAATAGTTATAGTTTTCATTTATTATGATAAAAGATAAAATAGATATAAATATTGTAACTGTAATTCTTGCTTGATAACTGTTTTGTTATATGTAATTTTACTATGTTAAAGTAAAAGCCTTTCTTTTTTGTTTAAACAAAAAAAATGGTGTAGGAAGGTCTTCTGTATTTTGTGTTGCTTTCATTGGTGAATAAAGAAAACTGATAGGACAAAAATCAGGTAGGCGGAGTAGACAAAAGAAAATTCTGGGAGAGAGGAGGCAGGCAGGGAGAGCCACCACGGAGTCAAGAGAGTCAGACATACTAAATCTTTCCCGGTAAGACCACGACCTCGTGGTACTACTCAAATTTTTAAAAATGGGTTAAATCAAAATATGAGTTAACCAATAAAAGACTAAAACTAATAGGCCAGACGGAGTTTAAATAAATACAGTTTCTGTGTAATTATTTCAGGTATAAGCTAACCGGGACCAAAATCAGGCCCACGGCTGGGAGCCGGGCACCAAAAACACAGCCCTCTCCTCATTACTACACAAACTCAAGGAGCAACATCAGCCCTTTTGCTTGGGGTTGGCATTTATTTTCTCTCATTATGTTCTCTGCATCATCCGTATTCTGTGATACAGGATGTGAAGAGAATGCCTGCTAAGTGATAGAAAAAGGGTGGGATTCCTTGTCGGTGCCTGGGACAATGCTGTCTTTGGTCGTTCTGTTTTGCGGGGTTCCCCTCTGTCCACAGGCCAACAGAGAATGCCTTTGTCTGGTAGGCTTCAGGTCAGGGTGGTGGAAAAGCTCCTGTCATTGGTCCGTCCTTCTGGTGCCATCAGAGTGTTCTTGTGTCTGAGTGGGAGCCCAGGCTGCAGGCAGGAGCTAGCAGGTAGAACTAAATAATCAATTAGATCTGCCCTGTGAGAAACTGTGCCAGGAGCAGCAAAGCCTGCAGTTGGTTCTTAGATCTATTCACGGGAATCCGGAGTTTCTCCGGGCCAGGAATATTCTATTTATTTGCCCAAAGCAGGAAAGAAAAGGAATTTTATTCTGATGAAGGATTTTTGTCACTCTGTCAAAGGCACAGGGTGCTCCTTGGGAGCCACCTCCTCCCCCATCTGCCCAGTTTGCTGTTAATTAGATTCACACTTGGCAGTTTTTCTCTTTTCTTCTGCTGAGAGGTGGTGGGGAGTGAAATTTGGCTTGTGCAAAATAGGAGACTCAGAAGCGCGCGTGCATGCGCGCGCGCATGTGTGTGTGTGTTGGTGTTGTGCACCAGCTTATCTGGTTGTGCATCATTGGAAAACAGCTCCTCATCACCCGTTTTTAGCTTGTACTAATTTCTTTTCTGTTGCTGTGATAAGATACCCCAGCAACAGCACCAACTTAAAGAAAAAAAGGGTTTATTTTGGCTTACAGTTCTGGGGGAATAGAGTCCATCACAGTGGGGAAGACATGGCAAAAGGCATGGTAGTAGGAACAAGACGCCATCTAGTCATGGTGCACCTGCATACAAGAAGCAGAAAGCCAACAGCAAGTAGGGTCACGCTATAAAACCTCAAAGCCCTCTTCCAGTTAGGGACTTCCTTCAATGAAGCTCCACCACCCAAAGGCTCCGTACTCTTTCCAAATAGTGCCACTAGCTGGGTATTTTATATTGAGATCACTATACAGTTGCTTTATGCCTTCTACAGACCATGCACCATCACTTCAATGAGTAGGACAATAGGACATGGGAAGCATTTTGGAGGATGAGGTCTGGACACTGCAAGAACCTAATCCAATCTACAATTGAACTGTCATCATTTTATTGATCGAATCAATCATTTAGCAAATACTGATGAATCCTCCAGTGCCAGGTTTGTGTTGGCAGCAGGATGTGATGGTGCTGAAATCCATTTTTCTCACCCAAGGTGGCAGCATAGCTCTGAAAGGAAAGGGGAAGCCAGAGCTCAGAGAGGCTAAAGGTCCATGTGAACTATGAGTTAAGAGCAGAACTTGGAATACTTTGCTAGAGACGCTACTTCCTTCCTCCACAACTATGGGTCATAAAGTAAGACCCTGCCTCATCTCAATATATATCTCACATATAAAATAAAATCAGGTGGGACCTTTAGAAAGTGACTGGGTGTCTGCTCATGACTAGTGGGGTATCCAAGGAGTGACTTGTTTAGCTCATTGTGCAAAGTCCTCATCAACAAGAAGGAATTCACTAGAGGTGACCTTACCTCAGACTTCCCAGCATCTAAAACTGTGAGCTGAATATAATTTTGTTACTCAGCTTATGGTTACTCAGTTATGGTTGTAAATGAATGTTTCAAGACCAGGAGCTCCTTGGATTTGATGATCTTGAAACTGGTACCTGGGCCAAGACTTGAATGTCAGCAGTTGATCTGGAAGGTGTTTCCAGAGGTACTTGTTCAGTAGTTGGCATGAGAGGGGGTGAAGACAGGTGACACAGGGTTCTTTGCTGAACAGAGCAACTGGGACTCAGTCCCATAACAGGACCCGACATAAAGACACCTCTGGATCTTCTCACCAAGCTAAAAGAAAGATGCAGAATTTTGAAGCCTGTTCTCACAAGTCTTCAGCTGGTGGCTTCTGGGGCAGTTGCTGACTGATGGGCTTTGGGGGATCTGTCATACAGCAGAGTGGGCTTCAAGCCCTGAAAAAAGTCCAGGAAGGTAGAAGAGTGTTGGGGAAGACAGAGATGGTGAAGTCCAAAGAAGGATCAAAACAAATGGGGCATTATGTAATATGAGGCAGGTGGGCTGTGTTCCCAGCACCTGGCTAGCTTAACCCTCGAAATAACCACACAGAAATTGTATTAATTAAATTACTGCCTGACCCATTATATCTAGCCTCTTCTTGGCCAACTCTCACATCTTGATATAACCCATTTCTATTAATCTGTGTTCACCACAAGGTTGTGGCTTACCGGGAAAGCTTCTAACCAGCGTCAGTCTCAGGCAGGAGAACCATGGCATCTGCCACACTACCTTCTTCCCAGCATTCTGTTCTGTCTACCCTGCCTACCTTATTTCTGCCCTATCAAAAGGCCAAGGCAGTTTCTTTATTCAACCAATGAAATCAATACAAATATAGAAGAACCCCCTACACCATTTTCCTTTTTTCTGTTTAAACAAAAAAAGGCTTTCACTTTAACATAGTAAAATTACATATAACAAAACAGTTATAAAGCAAGAACTAAAGTTACCATATTTATATCTACTTTATTTTTTATCATAACAAAGGAAAACTATAACTATCCATTCTTCAACTCTATCAAAGATTCCAGAAGGATATAATATTACCTAAGTAAACAGGAAGTGAAACTTCCAAAACTCTAGAAGTGACAGAGACATCTCGCTTCCTGGACAGTCACCCAAAGTTATTTTGTACGGTTGCAGCATCCATCTTCAGCCTACAGGCCCATAGTATCCAGCAGACCTTTTCATAAAGCAGGAAATTTTAAAGACAGTTCAGTCACTTTCTTCTGTATCCTGCAGAATGTCTCACAGAC
>PVIU01032255.1:0-13772 GCA_004026605.1 Ondatra zibethicus
TAGAGGGATGTCCAGAAGTGGGGATGGACACGCCCCTGTCCATTGATAAACTGTAGAGGGATGTCCAGAAGTGGGGATGGACACGCCCCTGTCCATTGATAAACTGTAGAGGGATGTCCAGAAGTGGGGATGGACACGCCCCTGTCCATTGATAAACTGTAGAGGGATGTCCAGAAGTGGGGATGGACACGCCCCTGTCTGTTGATAAACTGTAGAGGGATGTCCAGAAGTGGGGATGGACACGCCCCTGTCCATTGATAAACTGTAGGGGGATGTACAAAAGTGGGGATGGACACGCCCCTGTCCATTGATAAACTGTAGGGGGATGTCCAGAAGTGGGGATGGACACGCCCCTGTCCATTGATAAACTGTAGGGGGAATGTTCAGAAGTGGGGATGGACACTCCCCTGTCTGTTGATAAACTGTAGGGGGAATGTTCAGAAGTGGGGATGGACACGCCCCTGTCCATTGATAAACTGTAGGGGGATGTACAAAAGTGGGGATGGACACGCCCCTGTCCATTGATAAACTGTAGGGGGAATGTTCAGAAGTGGGGATGGACACGCCCTTTAGGAAACACAAGAACATTGTGGCTGTTTTCTCTAGGGAGAACCTTGATGCTGACATTAAGGAAGAGAGTCTTAAGCTTCACTAGCTGGCATTTTGATTCTAATTTTTGTCCATGAAAATAGACTCTCATATCACCACAAGAAAAACTTTGAATCAGAATAAATTAAGTTCCTTATTACCATGCGTTGGTCTAAAAGCAGTGTGGAGAGCCTTCACTGTGCCTTAACCTTTCCAGTCGCCTTTGATTTGCTGTCTGACATTTACCCTCCCTTGCTTTTCAGGAGGTGGACTTCTACTAGAATAACTGGAAAAGGTCAAATTTTAGAGTGTTTCCTTCCTTGTATCTTAAAAAGGGTTCACTTGCGTCCACTTTGTTGCTATAATTTGTTAACATGTAGGAGAGCAAACACACATATCCATATAATCTTCCATACATAATTAATAATGGTTCTACCCACCTATGCATAGGTGAGGATGTGCCCAAAGACATCTGCCAATCAAGGCTGTCTGTGACATCATATGCATTTCCTTCTCTTCTCACTCATCCTTTCCATCCACTGTTTATTATGTCAATAATTTACCCCTCCTCTAGCCTCTGTTATCTCTTCTAAGATCACCTTGGCCTAACAAATCATAATATAGCTCCAAAGCCAGAATGTGTGAGTTCAAATCCCAACTCTGGCAATTTCTGACAGTGTGTTCTTTACCATTTTCCTATTTTTTCTGGTCTCCAGCTCCCCACTTTTATGGCAGAGAACTATTGCCACTGAGTTATGCTGAGGAAGAGCTTGGACATCTTAGGTTCAGACAGCAGTACTTGGACATAGTAAGTCTTCAGTTAGTAGTAATTTTACAAAAATGATATAGCTCAAAAACTTCTTTTTCTAGGGCTGGGGTTGGTTCCATTGGTAGACCGCTCATTGAATGTGTATGAGTCTCTGGGTTTAACCTCAGCATCACATAACTGGGTGCCATGGTGCATGCCCGTAATCTCAGAACTGAGACATAGAAGCAGGGTGGGTCCAAAGTTGAAGGTCATCCTCGGCATACAGTAAGTTCAAAGTCTGAGCTACATGAGACCACACCTCAAAAAAGGAACATAGGATGAACAAACTCCCTTTCCCATTCTGTCTTAGCCTGTTCTACCTTAAGCCTCATAAAACCAAGTGCCTTTCGGGTTTTTTACTCACATTTCTCTGATCAACTCCCATATCACGCCTGGAGCTCTGTGAAGAAGGAACCTGAGGCCCCAGCAGGAGTTAGTAAAAAAAGAATGATAAAGGAGTTATGTCTGTCGAGGGCAAGACTGGCCACACACTACACACCTGTCACAATTTAAAACAGATAATTCACCTTTGCACAGTACTGGGGAAAATTTCAAAGCATCTTAATAATGCTTTCCTTTCAATAATGGCATCCGGAGGTTGTTTGGGATAAGGACTATGCTAGATCCTGTTTATGAAACTTTTATTGGAGCTTGTGACATTTGTGGGATGTTCTGGACACAGCTTTCAGTGACAGAGACAAAGTGTAAGTGGTTGCTCTGTAAGGGACGTCAGGGTGGCCAGTGAAGTGCTGGGCTCCTGCTCTCTGAGGAGGCTGTGCAGGCTCTAAGGGGAGATTGTTCTACATCCTCAGTGGAGAAGGAAGTCTGGGCTGGTTCTGTTAAATTCAGATTTCCTGCTACAATCTGTGGTTTCTTCTTTCTTAGAAGACACACTGGACTTGCCCAGATGCTCGTGGGCCGACTCTGGGGCGTTTTCAAGTTGCCCTTGAAGTATGACCATTTAGTTTGTTCACTTTGTCCTCCTGTATAGCCAGAGTTATCCTTCAGCTCAAGAGAACAGTAATTCACTGACACAAGCCACGTGTTTGCTGTTAACCCACTGGTTCCCACCTGCTTGCTCGCTCCAGCTGCACCATGCGGCCTCTGTTGTCATCGCCAATGGGAAGGGCCACACTTGCCTCTCCTCATTCTGCTTGTCATTTGTTCACGTGGCCATCTCAGAGTGCCACTTCCCCTGGATGCTGTCTGCTCTGGACCTCACTATGCTCCTTACACATCTCCAATAAGTCAGGTGTGGCCATGTGATGTATTAAAGGTTTTTATATGAAAGCCTTGGCATCCTCCTGATGGTTTAGGAACCCGGTGAAGCTCCCTAAATGAAATCTATATGTGAATCTTCACAGGTCCCCAGAGACTTTTGAGTAGTCTTCAATCTGGGCAGATCAGTATTGATGATGTTGGATAAAAGTGTTCCAAATATTAAAGGAACCGAAGTTTGGTTTTGGTGTAAAAACCCAAACTCTTGGGTGTTCTGGTCTGAAGTTGTGACACTATGTGATCATGGCAATTTTCAATAGATATTTATTTATGCTGGGGTTAGAGTTTAGAACTGAACATTAATCTTTCTGTTGCAGCCTGTGACCAATAACACAGTCTACATCATTCCAAATTCCCCCTTCTCCAGGCCTGAACCTGGACTGCATCCTTTAAGTATTTTACAGCATTCAGGGAGGATTACAAAACTATCCATCAGAAATGCATGATCAGTATTTCATTGCAGTAGCGCTGTTCTCAGAGCGTCTTGGCCTGTGACTTTGCAAGGCCAGTGTTTGATGTCACTTTCATTCTAGGCTTATCAAAACTCCTAATTAAACGGGCACAGGAAATTCCTGGCTTAATCCGTCATTTCATTTAAAATCACGACAATAACTAAGATGGTTCATGCCCTACTAGAATCCTGAGACATGCAGCTTGCTAAACACTGTGAACCTTCAGGAGAAGCCCTACTATGTGCTTGAGGGTGAGGGGAAGAGCTGGTTTCACATGTCAAAGGGACTTCCTGTGGACTAGCTGTCATTGGGGAGGACTCTGTTCCAACTGTACACGGTTACTGGTGTTCCTTTGTTGATAGCGTCAGAACAGGCACCACTGTCAGCATGGTACTCTCATTTGGGCACTCTGCATTTTATTTCCTTTTCAAAGAGATTATAACTCAGTGGCATACTAACCCTGGCCTGGAATGAGTCGTGTGGGCCTTTGATGAACAAGAGCTAGGTGTAACAACTACTGAGGGTGAGTGTCAGGACAGAGCTTGAATGTGAATTGTTTTGTTTTGGCCACTTAGGGATAAAATAAAATCACAGTAGTCTCTGGCCTGAGGGCTGGAAGGAGGTATCGGAGAGCCTAAGGGCATGCAAGAACCAGTGTATGCTTCCTACAGCATAGCAAGAAGTCCCCCTAGGGGGTCTTGTGTTCTATATCTGTATTCTCATGGCTACCACAAAAGCCTTGCATGTCCCCAAGAGATCTGTGACCCATGGAGCTGCTTCAGGCGCTTTCAGTGGTCTCTGTCCATCTCAGTAGAATGTTTGACGAATGGACGTGTTTATTGCATGAAAGGTCTGGTGTGGCTGCAACCCCCGTAGGGCTTGCAGGAGAAAAGAGGGACAGGCCCCAGGCAGAGGAAGACTCCAAAGGGGACCAAGTCAAGATCTGCTAGCCAAATACTTCAGCAGGGGCATCGCGGGAAGCGTCCTCAGGCTTCATGGGCACCAAGACTTCATAAAGGGCGGGGCTCCAGTGCCCTGGCAACTGCCCCTGTCTTTCTGCACAAACCTGGACAGAAGTAGTTTTCTTCCTTTATATGTAGTCATTGAGCAGACCACACCATTTCCTATCCAGATTCGGAGGTCACAGTGACACAGTACAAGCAGGCTGTGACAAGGCCTTGGAGGAACAGACAGGATGTGGTTGGGCCTGCTGCTGCTGTGCTGTTATAGTTCAGAGAAATGGACAGAGAAGAATCTGGAAGGAAAATCCCCATGCTGGCACTAACTTCCTTCTGGGAAATCCGGGAAACTGTTGAACCTCCCTGAAGTCCTTGTGGTGTGGGTTGTTTTAATCTTTGCTCTATGCTCTTTCGGGGGCGCATCACCCATCTCACAAATAAATCACATGGAAACTATCCTTTTCTTATAAATGTCCGGCCTTAGCTTGGCTCTTTTCTTGCCAGTCTTTCCTAGATTAAATTATCCCATCTACCTTTTGCCTCTGGGATTTTACTTTATATACTTTTCTTTCCTTCTTATTGCATGTCTGGCTGTGTGGCTGCTCCCTTCTTTTCTCACCCCTTGATCTCTCTTGCTTTTCCTTCTCTTGAGTCTCCCTGCCAGCCAGCCCTGCCTATTCTTTCCTCTGCCTTGCTATTTGCCATTCAGCTCTTTACTAGACTATTAGGTGTTTTACACAGGCAAAGTTTCACAGAGTTAAACAAATGCAACATAAAAGAATGCAACACATCTTTGCATTATTAAAACAACTGTTCCACAGAATAAACAAATGTAGCACATCTTAAAGTGACATTCCACAATACCCTGCTTCCTCTGAGGTTGGAATGAGGATTAAATAGTTACTATATGATAGCAGCACCCCTGAGCATCACCTCCAGGAAATAGGCCTTATTTGCTTCTATATGTCATCTCGCCAAGATGGCCTGAATAGATTTTGAGATGCTATATACATGCTTATTAAACAATCCCAGGGCAAGACTCAAGGTATGGATCTGGTTACTAACTGCCAGGGTGAGACTCATACAGACTGCTCTCTGGGTGGTAGTGTGGAGGGAGATACAGGGCCAGGATCCAGAGCCACAGGAAGACAGCACATCTATTCTTGGGAATGATCATCAGTCCAAAGTTCCCTTGTAGTCTTGCCTTCCACATCTAACTTCTGTTTCTAGTAGAGATACAGTTCTATCTTGGCTTCTACTTTTGACATTTCTGGAGTCTTGATGGCAGTTAGCTTAGCCATCTATGCTTCTGTAGTCATATGCCTATTTGTATGCATCAGCTAGGTTACGGAACAATGAGCTCACACTGGCACTGTTGCCAGGTTGGGGTTCTTGCTCACCTTGATTACCAGTGTGATTCCTCAGGCTTGGGACTTGAGGCTCCCTGGGGTTCCTGTCCCACCAGAGATGTGGGCTGACTCATTTGTGGTTCCATAGATATGCTCTGAGTGCTGTATGTGCTAGATGCTGTCCTGGGTAGGGCCAATAACAAGGGAACCCTTTACCTTTCCACAAGCCCAGACGCCAGAAAGCTGAAGATCCATCCTAGTAAAATGTGCATCACCACAAGGAAGGATGAAGGCCAGCAAGTTCGAGTGGTAAGCAGAAACATATCTGAAGGTGGCAGGGGCATGAATGATGCAGAGTGGGGGGTTCCAGGAGGGAGAAGCCTCAGCAGAAGTCTCCCAAGCAGGGGCACAGGATGTGCTGGGGTTGGAACTAGAATGTCAGGGAGTGGAGCGGCGCAGTCCAGTGGGTGTGATGGAGTGGAGAAGGCCATAGCAAGGCTGTGGGTTCCACTCGGATGCAAAGCAGGATGCTGATATCAGCTAAGGGAGTGTGGCTTCGCTGCCCGGTTGCCTGCCTGTTTCTTATCCTGCTTTCTGGAGGCTGAGCCCCTCCTTACCTGATCTTAAGCAGGCATTACCACTCCAGTGCGTCTTGGTGTGATACAGGAAGCAGCCGACTTGTCTAATCTCCCACTCAGAGTGCAGTCCTTTGAGATCATCCTCATACCTGGGTCCCCCCCGGCCCTCGTCACACTCTGTGATCCCATCCCTTTTTTATAGTTTCTTTCAATGCCTAGTTGGATCTATTACCCTCTTCCCTCAAGTCTTTCCTTGTGTTTCTTTTGGCACGAGCTCTTTGTCCACTAGCGGGCCACGAACTTGGACCTAACTGGGGGATTTTATGATTGACTCTCAGAAATCAGCACTAGAGCAGCTAGGGATCCGCCTGGAGCTGAGTGAGAATCCTCCACGACCATCTTCCTGCGTGTTCTGTCAGAGAATAAAACCAGCAAAGAATGTACCTCAGAATCCGTCAGTCAAAAGGAAACTGATCAAATTCTTATGCCATTGGTTTATTTATTGCATGTGTGTACACACTGTGTCTATGTGCCACAATGTGTGGATGGTTGGAGGACCGGGTGGTTCGCTCCTTCTGTGTGTGGGAATCCAGGTATTGAAATCAGGCTGCCAGGCATGATGGCAAATGCCTTTACATCAGGCTCAGAAAACTTATTTTTATGAAATAAATGTGAACATATCTTCAGTTTAGTACCAGAAATTGGCTTACGACATTTCAGGGCTTACCACTATGGTTGGACTGAGGCTGCATGCCAATTTACTCTCTAGCACCACCATGTGGTGATGCAGGGTGATGACCTCAGCCTTCCATTTAGCTGGCTGGTACAGTCTGTCAAGCAGTTCAGGGCATTGTGACATAGACTGGCTCTATAACTAGTTGTATGAGGTCATCCTCATGATGGCTCCCTGACAACTGTCTGAATAGCAGATGTAGTTGAACCTGGTTTGTGCTATGGTCATTCATCCTTCCTTTCTTCCTCCTCTTTCCCACCAAGGGGTACGATGGTACCTAGACAACTGGGTTGTGAAGGTTTATGTGCTCAGATTTAATGTAAAGCACAATACAATATTAAAGGTGTGTGTGTGTTGTGTCTGTTATGCAGGTGTGAAGAGGCGTTCACTGGTGGGTAGATGTTGAGAGGACAGAAGAGGACACCAGCTATCAGATGTCCTGCCCAGCCTCTCTCACTGTCCCGTTGAGAAGAGGTCTCTCACTGAAACTTGAGTTCAGCTGGCGCTGTGCCAGCCCCATCAAGCATCTCTCTGCTCTCCACAGTGGTGAGGACACAGGTGCACACATGGTCATGCCCATATTTTTTACACAGGTGTCGGATTCAGACTCAGGCTTCACACTTACACAATACACACAGCTCCACAGACCCAATGTTTTTAACTAATTTATTTTATCACTTAATTGCTGCCATTAAAAATTTCTTTTAAGTTGTATAATATTTAGAAACAATAACAATGGTTGTCATCTATTAGAGCCAGGGAACAGGCAGGAGTCTGTGGTAGGTCTTCCTCCGTCTGCATTCTTTAAGTCCTCATGAGGATTCGATCCTGTAGATGACACCATTCAAGCTCAAGCAGAGCAAAGCCGTACAGAGAAGATGTGGTAGCTTTGGGTTTTAAATGCAGGTCCGCGGAAAATAACAGAGGCATGGAGGGTGAGCAGGTGTTGGGATCAGAACTCTGATACCACGCTGAGTTGCCTTTCTTGCTGTAGGAGGATGTATGCATGTTTAACGGTGTTGAGGAAGGTCTGTTGCAGCATTAAAAAGTACTATGATATCTTCAGCTCTTACCCTGGCAAGAAAAATAGCCCATTCCTCACACATACTTTCACAGCCCCAGGAGGAAAACTGGGAGGAGCTGTGACATCCCAAAGCCACAGAAGCAGGAGCCCCAGAGAGAAGCCTGACTTTGCATTGCAAGGACTAAGATAGTCAATGTGCTTATTGTGATTGGATACAAAGACCTAAAACCTAACGTTGATATACAAAGAATGGCCGGCCCCTATTCCCTGAGAGATGCCTTAGGTTGAGGTGGTCTAGTGTGGATTCTCTTCCATTCACTATTGAAAGGGTGTAGCAGACACCGTCTCTAATGGGAACCTGGTGATCAAGGTTACCACCGACCACAGAACTGGGGACTCATAGCTTGTGACCCAAGTTCAGCTCCCATCCACAGCAGCCAAGAAGGGACATTTTTATGGTGGAAAGCAGAAAAAGGAGATTTACCCAATGAAGTCACACCAGGAAAAACAAAGAGATTCAGTGATCTCCCATCCCCTCATGGGTCCATCTTTGAAGTGAGGCTGAGGCTTAGGTAGAGGGCCAAGGATATGCACATCTGAGCAGTCCTTAGTAAGGTGAGGCCCCACAAACTATAGACCCATCATTGTCTGGTCCAGGTACAGACACACAGACAAATCTGATAAATGTGCAAAGTAAATATTCAGCCTTGACAAACTTTTGACTCAATATGAAAAGAAAAGTTTAGAGTCACTGTGCCCCCTCACCATCCATGTCCCATTTAGCTATTAAATTGTCCCTTTATCTAGATCAAGGAACAAAAAGACTGGCCTCGCCCTGGATGCTTATCTATTGGATCCTGTTTGCTCTGATGCATTTCATTCTGCTTCACACACCGTTTTACTTCATTCTCACAGTGGTCCCCACATGAAGGCTGAGAGAAAGGAAGGTGAACCATTGTTCTTAAAACCAGAACTGAAAGACCAGCTCATTTAAGGCAAAGATGAGTACTTTCTGAACGCAAGACTCTAATGACAGCAGAAGAGACTCTGTAAATGGGAGTGTTGAAGTCATCCTCAGATTCAGGTCAAGTTGCTCCTGTCTGCACTGAAGTTAGGAAAAGAACAAATTGTCTTTCCGTCTGCCTAGCAAGGACAGGAACAAACAGCATCACGACAAAGGGAGTCACTAGAGGGCGCCATTATCCATCCTTGCAGGTGCCTTCCTTGCCCAGTGTAGGACCCCTAAAGACAGATTTAGGTGAGCGGTCCCAGAGTTCCAAGACCGCAAAGCTCAGGTCAGCTCTGCATTAGATTAGGAATCAGTGGGAAAACACTTTCCGGCAGGCTCTAGACTTCATGACAGACATTGGCTATCTTTGAAACGCCCAGGGCTTTGTTTTGTTTTGCTTCTGTAACTCTACAAACTGAGTCACTAGAAGAATGCGGCTAAAATGAGGCCCAAGAGCAAGACCAGTAGCTCACAGTAAGGAGCTTGAAGAGACTCCATTTACTCCTTTAGGGAGAAAAAAAATTAGCTATAGGAAAGCAGCTTTGCCCAGTTCTGCTGCACGAACGGAGACTCAAAGGATACAGAGGGATCTCTAATCCCCTTCCTACCCGCCACCCCCACCACCACTTCTGATTCTAATCCAAAGAATTTATTGGATGTGGAAGTTAAGTAGTGGACAATACAGGAGCACCGAGCCCAGGGAATACTTGGTAAACAGTGTTGACTGCGGAGATGACCAGGCAGGTACTGATTTACCAGCAGCAAGGGGCTTTCCAGAACCAGCTCAAAGCCCTTTTTGCCATGCTCTTCAGGGGCTCTGTGTGTGCCTAGGAACAGGAACGAATGTGCAGTGAAGAGGAGACATGGCTAGTGTTTGCACCCCACTTCCTTGTGGGTGACACAGATACTGTGTCATCTTTGCTGTGTCTGCCTCCTAAACACTTGATGGAAAAAGCAAGTAGGAACTGGCTCTAATTAGGGCCTATAAGTGAAGCTTAGCAATGGAAGACTAAGGATGGGACAGTTTTGAGGGCAAGACATTAATGGCAAGATCTGCTCTTGCGTGTCATTGTCTCCCATCAGCTGCAGTATCTGTCCTCTGCCATAATTAACTTAGAAAAAGAACTATCTAGGCTTAGAGTTCTTCCTGCAACAAGACACTGGATTTTGATGTGGGAGTCCCCTCTGTGTGCTGTGATTACCATTAATGAATAAAGAAACTTCCTTGGCCTATTGATAGGGCAGAACTTAGGTAGGCAGGGAAGACAGAACTGAATGCTGGAAGGAAGAAGGGCAGAGTCAGAGAGACACCATGGAGCTGCCAGAGTCAGACATGCTGAATCTTTTTGCCCGTTAGCCACTGCCACGTGGCAATATACAGATTAATAAAAATGGGTTAAATCAATATAAGAGTTAGCCAATAAGAAGCTAGAGCTAATGGGCCAAGCAGTGTTTTAATGAATATGGTTTCTGTGTGATTATTTCAGTTCTGGGCAGCCAGGACAAACAAAAAACCTTCCTCCTATAGGGTTTTTCCGACATGCTCCAGTTCTTAGCATGCTTATGCCATCAGTCTTTATTTTCTAGGAATCTTATCTTTTTGAAAGTATTTATTTTATTTCTATTTTATGTATATAAGTGTTTGCCTGTATGTATGTATGTATGTATACATACATGTTCCTGGTGCTGACAGAGGCCAGAAGAGAGGATTAGATCTCCCTAGACCTAGAGTGTTATGGAAAGGTGTGAGCCACCTGACAGGTGCTGTGGACTGTGCCTGGGTCCTCTGTGAGAGCAGCAAGAGCTCTTAACCTCTCCAGTCCCCTTAATACCTTCTTAACTGTGACTTCTACCTGCATAGGTCCTTTTGTAGGCCATTTCCTTGACTCCCTGTGACACCCTAGCAAGCATCCTTCTTAACATGTTCCCACAAAGTGGCAAAGGAAGAGGGCTGGCAGCTTCTGTAGAATGACCACATGCTTAAGTTTTAGGGAGCACATAAAAAAATGAGCAACATATGTAGAGAGAATAAATTCTGAGTGTCCTAAGACACCCCATGTTCTTGGAATAAAACCAAGGCCTCAGATCCTTAGTAGAGGATTCATAAATATAACTAAATATTAAAGCAAATCTGCCCTGGCCCCTGAAGAAAATTAACAAAAACTTTATGCAACAAATGAATATTCTGCAGTATGGTGACAATTCCCTTTGTATTCCCAGAATTCAATGTGGTCAGTGTATGGAACCAACTTTGGATTATGGAAAGGTAAAATTATTGAACTACGTACAACTGTCATACTGAGCCTCAAGACTGCAAGAAAACCACAACAAGAGTAACTCTCCAGAAGCCTCCATCTCTGGGTCAGTGCACTCAACCAAGCACTGAAATCTTGTCCATTTGATTTAGGATATTTTCGCTGCCTGGGTTGATTATGTCCATCAGTATGGAAATGTGACCCAAACTCCAGAGAGCAACTGGAACGATGTCCAGCTCTCTTCTCTCTCTCTCTCTCTCTCTCTCTCTCTCTCTCTCTCTCTCTCTCTCTCTCTGTCCTTGCCATTCTAGGTTCTACTTAGCCCTCAGTATGTACCAGGAGGCCCCGAGATGTGGACAGTAGAGGCTGGCTGCACACTGGTTGAAGATATGCCATGGATTTGAAGGAAAACTAGTACTCAGGAGGCCTTCCTACAGAAGGGCCATGCAGGCTTTGGGCTTGTGGTGTGTCACACAAACAGGAACACTTTTTTTTTAGCAGGGGCTTGGGAGTACTAAAGTTACTCTGGTAACGATCAGAGGAGACGCTGGGGTGGAGTCCAACCTTTTCCTTGCAAAATGAATTCAAGCTGTGGCCTGCTTTTCACAGCCACCCTGAGCTCTGGATTTGATGAGTTACAATTGACGCTGGCGCAGGAAGATGAAAATAATAGACTGCCCCTCATAGCCTGGCTCTGACACTGAAGCCGAGAGCCAGAGGTGAACACTCTTACGTAGCCGTAGAAGCAGCTGGTGTGTTAACATCAATGATTTCCAGTCTTGAGGACTCTGACAACAGAATGCTCCATGGAGTGGTAACAGAGGTCAGTCTGAGGTAGGGAGGACCTCTCAACTAGTCCTCCCTATCAGCCTTAGGCTATGTGAGCTCATCCCTGAGGCATGACTAGGAGAAGGTTTCTAGCAGGGATAGGATGGATCCCAAACATTATGACACAATAAACTCATATATGTTTTGAACCCTTCCCTCTAGAAGACCCCAAGAAGTTCTGGTGTCAAAACATTTTTAGTTTTCTATCCATTTCCATAAACAGTTTTAATCCAGTGCTTTCTGCATATATTAAAACCATGGACACATTTGGCAGAATAAATCCTCAAGAAACCAACTTCCATGATCCACACTTTCAACAGGCAGTGTACTGATGACATCATAACTCTTCCCAGGCAAGGAGGGGTAATGCAGGACATGTATACGGATGTCTGGTATAGGCAAGAGGTTAGTTCAGTTGTTGGAGTGCTTGCCCAGCATGCATAAGGCCCTGGTTTCCATCCCCAGCACCCAGGAAGTAGAGGTAGGAAGGTCAGAGGATCAAGGTTATCCCTGGCTCATAGGGAGTTAGATGCCATCTTGAACTAGAAACAAAACGTGATTTAGATGTATGGGACCAACTTTGAATACTATGCTGAATGCAGCCTAGGCGGATCAGGTGATGTTTGCCTTTTACATATATGTGTTCATAGCATCACACTGTCCATAATAAACATGTGCGATTTCATCAGCCAATTTAAAATAAATTAATGGAATTGAGAAAGAAAAACACATTTTTTTTACTTAAAAGTGAGAGTGTTCTTAGTACAACAGGTATATAATTCTAGCTCATACAGAAAGTGTTCAGCACAGTGGGATCTCGTTTATAGACATTTCCATTAAGTTCCATCCATCTCTTCCTGTTAAATCACAAAGCCAAGGGGATAAGGGCAGTGATCTTAAACCTTGCTAAGACCACACAAAGATTGGTTTGGGGTGGGCTGTATTTGGGAACAGGCCTCCCAGCTCCCTCAAGGGTGATTTACAACACTATTAAGAATGAGCCTGAAGGAAGGGAGGGACGCAGTTTTGCGCACAGACAGACCACACAAAACATGTCAGAAGGCTTCCCTTTGCTCTCCTAGTTGCCAGTTGATTTTGAAACTGACTTTGGGTGGGAACCCTGATGGTAGAGTCTATTCTTCCATGTTTATTGTCTTGTGGATGGGAAGAGCCTTGAGAGACAGAGTTCTACATCTAAAAATTCAGGGGCAGTGTGAGAAGCGATTTTACTAGAGAGTTGAAAACAAATTCCAGGAGAAATGTTTGCTTAGGCAAACCAGGGCTGGCATCGTATGGTGCTGCAATGCACAGTTGGTCTTTCTGCACTCGGAAGAAGAGTTCAAGGGCATCCTGAGCCCATAGAGAGGTCCAGGATGGCGTGAACTACAGGAGACTGTCAGAAAGAGAGGGAGAGGAAAAAGTGGAGAGAAGAGGGTGGAGGGGGAGTAAAGGGGAAAGAGAGGAGAGCAGACCAAGTCCTTAATGGCATTTATAAAATGCTCCCCCATGTTAGCTTGGAAGCACCAAAAACAGACACCAAGGTGAGCTTTCATGCACAAGAAACTTATTGGGGGAGTGTGTCTGTAAGGACAAAAGTGGGAGGAATAACATGATTGACAAGAGACAGACTACTGTGGGAGAGGTAGAGGAACTCATGGCAGCAAGCCACCGTGCAGTTTTATCTGTGCCACTTTATCTTGAACCCATAGAGAATATTGGAGGGCTAGTCAGGAAGCTGTCTGGAGATGGAAGAAGGATGCTGGTGACATTGGTTAAGGCAGTGGCTGGGAACTTAGAAAGATGCACATGTTCAAAGGTTTGAATAGAACCAGTTGAATGGAAGGAAGGGATAGTTGATGATTCCCATCCCTGTTTTGGAACGAAGGAAGGAAGGAAAGGAGGGAGGGAGGG
>PVIU01032256.1:0-13770 GCA_004026605.1 Ondatra zibethicus
GCTGGATTCTGGTGTTATCATGTTGCTTTTCAGGTTGTTGGATGAATTCTTTGATTGGCGCCTGCCCATCTCTTCCTTCAAATGTCTTAGGGAGAGTCTCGGTGGCTTGGTCCGTCAGTCTGGGCATATCTGCCTGAACTGGATCAGGGGACCTTGCTGCCCCAGGACCTCGCAGAAGGTCCGGATGTATGTGTCGGCACTGGATCAGGGCCCCTTGGGGCCATGACTGGATGTGTCTGCTGGCACTCTATCAGGGCCCCTTGTGGCGTCTGGATGTATCAGGGTACAGATGAATCTGTTAACACTGGGTAGGACTCCTTGCGGGGTCTGGATGAATTTGCTGAAGCTGGTTAGGACTCCTTGCTCGCCCAGGGACTCCCAATCCCAAGGGTGGGCTTAGTGAAAGTTGCCCACTCTGCTCGGCTCCGTGGGACAAGGGAGGCCCTCTAGCACTGGGCTCACCCTTACGGCAAAGCCTCAGCTTGGAAGTAGGCTGAGTGTGGGTGCAGCTAGGACTAGGCAGATGAAAAAGGGTGTGTGTGTGGGGGGTGAGCTGTGTTGGGATAAGCAGAAAAGCCAGTAGAGTGGGGGCCCTAAGTGGCCAGAAAGCCTTGGTGATGGGCTGGGACCCACTTACCGGGGTCTGGATGAATCTGCCGATGCTGGTTAGGACTCCTTGCTCACCCAGGGACTCCCAATCCCAAGGGCAGGCTTCGTCCTCTTTACCCATTTTTTAGCCTAGTGGCAATTAGGTTGTTTCCAGGTTCTGGCTATTTACAAATAACATGGTCAACAAGACAAAACGACAACCTAAAGAATGGGAAAATATCTTCACCAACCCCACATCCGACAGAGGGTTGATCTGCAAAATATAAAAAGAACTCAAGAAACTGGTCATCAAAAGAACAAATAATACAATAAAAATGGGTTACAGACCTAAACAGAGAACTCTCAACAAACAAACCTAAAATGGCTGGAGGACACTTAAGGAAATGCTCAACATCCTTAGCCATCAGAGAAAAGCAAATCAAAATAAATATGAGATTCCATCTTACACCTGTCAGAATGGCCAAGATAAAAAACACTGATGACAAATTTTGCTAGAGAGGATATGGGGTAAAGGGAACACTCCTGGATTGGTGGTGGGATTGCAAACTGATACAGCCACTTTGGAAATCTGTATGGCAATTTCTCAGAAAATTATGAAACAACGTTCCCAGACCCACTTTTGGGTCTATATCCAAAGGATACTCAATCATACCAGAAGGATATGTGCTCAACTATGTTCACTGCAGCATTATTTGTAATACTTTGAATATGTTTTTTACTTCATAAATATTTGGTGGTTTTCCAGATATATTTCTCTTACTGATTTCTCACTTAATTTTATCGTAGCTTATGAGTATACTTTGTATTGTTTTTATTATATTTTTAAAATTTGATGCAGTTTATGCCTACTTTGTTGTATTACCTCTTTCCTACCACAAATTACTCCATCTAAAAATCAACAAAAAAGAAATGATAAATCTAGATAAAAAAGCTCCAGAACCATATCAATCAGAAAGACACTCTTGACGAAAGTAACTAAGTCTGGCATTTTCATCCACCTTACAGTATTTCAGTACAGACTACTTAATCTTTCTCTTCTGCTTGTTCTTCTTAGGGGTGGTGTAAGACTTTTTTTTTTTTGTTGTTCAGCACCACCACAAAGTCTCAACTCATTTAAATGTAGACTCGTTTAAATGTTGTAGTCAGACAATGCACAGCCATCTTCAGCTGTTTACCAGCAAAGGTCAACAATTGCTGATTGGGAAGAATTCCTTCATTATCCTGGATCCTGGCCTTTATATTTTCTAACTTGAGACACTATAGAAGTGTCTTCCTTGTAAAGGTTTATATGATTATCTGCATCTTGGCAGCAGTTTCACCATAGATGGCTGATAAGAAAGGTGAACCTTCTTAAGGATAATGAAACTGAGTATGGTAGTGCATGTTTGTAGTCTCAGAATTCAGGAGACTGAGACAACCAGTTAGAAAAAAGTGCTGATTCCACAGGGCCATATCTAGTATACTGCTTTGATACCATTTATAAAATGTTCGTTGTCTTTGGGGTGGTGGTGGAGAGATGGCCCAGTACTTAAAAGCACATACTGCTCTTTCAGAGGACCAGAGCTTCGATCTCAGTACCCATGTTGGGCAGCTAATAATTGTATGTAACTACAGGTTTTGGAGAGCTGACACCATTTTCTGGCCTCTGTGGGAACCGTACTCATATGCACAACATTAAAAATAAAATTAAAAGACGTTTTTATAAAATTGCTTGTCTTTCTAGATCTTATAAAGTGCTAGGCACCCATTAACATTATGTGCATCCTGTCATGCTTCAGTAATTTTGAGTACCTGTCAGTTTCTAATATAATGGACTGAAAGAAGATCAAAAGTAGAAGCTATTTCAGAGATGGCAGTTCTGAGCCAATAATTGTTTGTGATAGGATAAGCATCAAAAGCAAGGAACAATAGCTTAAATAAAGTTGTATGAGCATTTAAAAGTCTGTATCAAAGAAACGGTTGAACTAGAGCTTGAAAGCTGTTAGACCCCTGTGAACATGGGTGTAAGAGGCATCTACAGCAAGTGAATATGCCAGATAGAATAGGATTGAAAGGTATTATGTCAGCCTGAAAAACAATTCACTGAAACAAACAGGAAGCAATTTCCAAAAGTAAATAAAACTATTCACAGATTCTAAAACCAACCAGATTTAACAGAAATTTTGTATTACACTTAGGTTCCAGTTTCCAGGAGTGTCACAATAAATTAATCATATGACATCATTTTGTATAATGTGAATGCAGTCCTAGGACACATGATTTAATTCCAGAACAAAGGAGGTATTGGTCCTACTATGTCCCACCTGAACTCTATGTAAATTTCATTCTATTCTCAGTGACATATTCCAAATTATGTAGTTAAGTAAGACTATGTTTAGATAAGGAAGTAGTATATGATGTTCAGACAACCTCTTATATGACTGGAAGCTAAACTTGGACAGTCTCTAGGTAAGAGAAGATAGTGGGAACACATAACGTGATCTCAAGAATTTAGGATTTTGTCTTATGAAGGAAGAATTAGATTCATTTTTATGACACTCTGGAGTAGAATTTTGATGATGTAATGGAAACCCTAAAAGTCAAATTAGTACTCAGTGAAGATGAGAACTGTACAGCCCAAGTCATCTATAAGTGACAAGGGCTATGGTAGGAAGGGCTAGAAAACTAGGGACCTGTCCAAAACAGAGGCTGAATGGCCACAGTGTAGAAACTCTGGAAAGTGGATTTCTGTACTGTGGGGAAGTTGAACCATGTGGTGTTCAATAAATCTATCATCTCTCAAATATCATTATTCTGTGATCTCCTAGGAGGTCCCAGACACAAATTGCTGATGCTCAAAAGATCTCATTTGGCAAACAGCAGGAATTTATTTCCTTATAGTTTAAGGGTCCTGAAATCTGAACTCAAGGTGTTGGCAGCATCACATTTCTTTTGAAAGATCTAGAGGAGAATATGCCTCTTGCCTCTTCTAGCTTCTGGTGGGGCCAAGACTTCTTTAGATTGTGGCTGCTCCAGTTTCTGCCTCCTGGATCATGTTGCCTTTCCTTCTGTCTTCTTCCTCTGCATGTTGGACTTGACATACTTAACATTGGACTTGAGCTTCTTTGGATAAAGTAAAGTCATCTCCACATCTTAAAAGCTTTAAGTACGTCTTCAAAAGTCATTTTTTTAAAGAGGGTAACATTCATAGATTGCGGTTATCAGGCCATGAGTGTATTGCTTTGGGAACCATTATTCAACCCACTATGCTCATTTTAAGTACATAATAATTTTATAAATGATAAATAAGATATACATGTTCCCAGCCATCATAGATTTTAGAATGAGATGGCATCATTAGCTAATAAAGCATAGAATTATAAGATAGCTTTTCCATTATGATAGTTGGGGAATTTTTAGAAACTAGAAAACCACTGAGATGTGGCATATAACCCAAGAAAAATTCTGAAAGAGATAGGTCCTCTGTATATGGGAACATAGTTCTAATTTCACTGAGGAACTAGTAGAGCTGTGTTAAACTGGAAGCCTGGATATATCTGAGAAACTGACTTAGGTTGAGCATTTCTCATCTGAAAATGGTTCAAAATCAGAAACCTCTTGCGTACCAATCTGTTGACCTAAGGAGAAAATTCGATGCCTAACCTTATATGATATGTTTCAGTCAAAATGCAGGTGCCCTAAAATTTTGTATAAAGTTATCTCCAGGCTTTATGTATAAGATGTATATGAAGCATAAGTGAATTTGATCATTAGGCTTGGGATTGTGAGAAATAAGATAATAAAAATTTCAAGAAACTAGTGAAAATAAAGCAGTTTTTAATATACAGTTCTGCAGAAAGGGATGCCAACACAGAGAAAAGCCAAAAATGGCTGCTCCAGGACAATAGTTTTTCAAGTCCTCTGATTATCAGAAATTCCTATTCCTTTTCAATTAGCCAAGACTTGTTCCCTTCTCGAATTTCCCATCTTGTTGGTGAAGGACACAGAGCCTTAGCTAATCAATAACTTGGGGTTTGATACTGTTCCCTTTTCTGATCATAGGTTCAGTGTTAAAAAGCAGACTAGCTTTTTAACTTTTCAACTCAGAGTTCTGAGGCAAGGAGACTCTATCCAACTACAGGAGAAAGAGACCTAGCACTCCCTGCTATCTGTGACTTTGATGAACTTTAAGTGAATCTCATACTGAAAATGGACTGTAACAATTTATTTCTTATAGATTCCATAACTAAGATAGCTCATTAGACTTATACAAATATTCCAAAATCAGAAAACATTCAAAAAACTATTTTCATGAATTAGTTTTGCCTGGGGAATGGGGATCTGTTGGAAGATATGTGTCCGTTGTTCCTCAAAAGAAAAAAAAACTTAGAGATGAGAAGGCTTTCTAGTTATGTTCTCCAAGAAATAGAACACAAGGCCATAATTTTAGTATAAGCTGCTTGCGACAGACAGATAGGTAAGAAAAGAACACATGAGTCCTATGTTACCACTGTGCTTGAAGTGGAGCTTCATTGTATAGGGGAACTATAGAAGGGGATGTTGAACACAAGCAGTCAAATTATCTATGTAAACTCTTTGTGGGTCATTTGTTAGAAATTGTGTCCAAGAAGCTTTCCCAACAGCAGTACAGGCAGGGTGTAGAAGAAGGAATAGGCAAACAGATGCCAATGATGGCTGTTAATTAGGGCCAAAGGGACACAGGCAGGATGTAGACAGTATGTGATACAGGAAAAAACATGGCATGCTCTCAAGCTTATTTCAGACAAATGATTCTGGCTGCTTAAATCCAGAAACAGATTTTAAATTAATAATAGTCTTCAGAAGTTGAAATCATAACCATTTCTTAAGAGCTAATGAGGTCCTGGAGAGATGACTTGGTAGTTAAGAACTCTTCTATTTTTGTAGAAGTTCTGTGTTCATTTTCCAGCACCTACATGGCCTATTACAATGCTCTGTAACTCCAGTTCTAGCATCAATGTCTGGGTCTTTGTGGGTTCCTGCAGATACTTGATACACACAAACTCACACGAACACCTGTATACACATAGAACTTTTTTAAAATAAAAAAGTTATATGAGATGCTTGAGTAAGGTGAAAGTTTTAAAGAAGAGTTTCACCCAATGGGATTTAAAACACAGCTAGAGAACTAAAGATGAAGAGAGTAAGCATCATTATTCCAGTTGGTATGGAAAAAAAAGGTAGCTAATGAAAGAATGGCACACCTTTGTCATTCTTTTAAGGTGCATAATGTCTATTTGAGTCATACACTTTTTACAATCTATCTCGATGTATGAAAGGATCATCTTTCTGCCTGAGACACAGGGTATTGTTTCAGAGCCCAAACTTCTTGCTCTAAAATAGATAGCCAAATCCACACAGAAAATATCAAAGACCAAGTGCTGTCAGCAACATGTCATGATTGTAAAGCTCTGACAGTGTCTTTCTAGATGTTCTGATACCATTCCAAAAAATAGCTTTATTTATTAAATTCAGCATAAATGTCAGTCTACTTTGCCTTTGCGAAGAAGCAGGGTTGGGAGATAGGAATGGGGACTGGGATGTTGGAGTGAAGACTCAAACTCCCAAGTACCAAGTACATAGAATGAGCAAAACCCAAGTGCACCCTAAGTCATTTATAGAAATTGTTGGGCTCCTATATCAGCTTTAGTTTTTGGCAAGAAAGATATCAAAGGTACAACTAATAATGAACAGGTAAGTATTTAGAGAAAATATGTGCCCCAATCTCCTTTCATAATGCCAGGAGAGCAAGGAACTGAAAAATATTTGAATATTACCTCTAATAACCCATGGTTTGTAAAATTAGAGGCATTTATTCTGCTTTGAGCACTATGCTTTTCCATGTATCATTTTATCAGTCTCAAGGTCACTACCAAGTAGGTTTTATTTGCAAGTTGAGGAAAATGGGGCTTAGAGTCTTTCCCCTAGTCAGGGTTTTTCCTTTACTCAAGTAAAGCTGGAGTCTAAACTCAAGTAATTCAAGTTTAGAACTTGCTCTTCAAGGTGCACATGACTTTGCTTCCCGGCGTGATAAAATAAGAATGTAGACCTGAGTAGGAGATAGTGGTTTTATCTGTCTGTCTATCTATCTATCTATCTATCTATCTATCTATCTATCTATCTATCTATCTATCTATCTCTATTTTAGAAATGTAGGATAGCATAAATTATTTCAGGACTGTATGTTCTTTTTTAGCATTCATTAACCTTGGAATACATTTTTGAAACATTTATTTTATTTATGCCTTTCTGCTAAGTTTGGAGTTCAGTGATGCTGGGCTCTGTCTTTTGTGTGCCCCTGCATTCCCACTTCCAGCACAGCTGGCTGGTGAAAGGTTGATGGGATAAATGATCCCATTTCTATATTTCCTTTCGTTAATGGGAAAAAACACAAGTTGTTGAGGAAAGTAATACAATTTTATTGATTGCTTTTTAAGAGCATGGTGCCCTGTACTGACAGCTCTTAGTACTTGTAATATCTAATTATTTGGGAGGCAACATTTGTCAGTTGCCTTATTTTAGGCAGAATATCACAAATAATGTTTTCATGCTAATAGGATTCAGAAATGTACCTTTCAAACTGTTTGTGGGAGTGATATTAAATATGCTTTTTAAATGTTGTACTTAAAGGTCTAATTTGGACTTTTCTTTGTCTGACAAGCTTTTCCTAGCTGTGTCCAAGGCTTTACTAAGTATACCCCCTGGTAGTAGTGGATGTGTGGCAGAGTATCATATTTGGAAATGCCTCTGTATGTACCTTCTGTTCCTCTGCTGCCTTAGAAAAGAAGCCCTATGTTAGGTTCTCTCACTCTCTGCATTTGTGAGAACTGCAAAATATTTAGCTGGCTATCTAGTCACCTAAATGAATGAGCATGTGAAGGTATGGTTTGAATCAACTTGATACCATTTGAAGAGACATAATATGCTCCTTGTTTGCTTAAAAATGACAAAACCTCCCATATGCATCAATTTCAGGGGACTCAGCCTTAGGCTTTGGTTCTAGATAGAATACAGATACAGCTGTACCCCAGTAACATAGTAGTTGTCTTATTTTAGGCAGAACATCACAAATAATGTTTTCATGCTTATAGGATTCAGATATAATATCAGATATGAATTGCTCCTGTGAAGTAGATTTAAAAGTCAACCAGACAGCAGTTGATTACCCCATAACAGTTATGTCATTATTCCACCAGTGGTCAGCTTTGATGTAATATATATTTCTTTAAATACACTGAAACCAACAAGTCTCTTGACATTTGCCTAGGTGTTGTACATACACATAGGGGTATGTTCGAATGAAAAGGTAGGCAAAACTGCACCTCTGACTTGTCCTTCACTTTCTGTTTGTGTCCTGTCTCAAGATCAGATGGATGTGAAAGTTTCATATCATCTGAGATCCTCTGGACATGCACACATAGCGCAGCACACCAGGAGTGATCAATTCAGCTGCAATTTTCAGGACCTTAATGGCTGCGACTTTAAGATTTACCCAAAAGGCTCTGTTTCATCCAAAGTGATGATTGAGGGCATTTTCATTCCATGAACAAAATTTGGGGTTGTGATCTGGGCTCCTTCAGTCTTCCTGGTGGTTGTCATGTCCAAAGAAAACTCTGTTTTCCCCAAATTACAAAAGGCAGAAGGGACAAACAACTATCTGTTTATACTGGTATACCAAACTCATGCTTGCCTCTAGGCTCCCCCAGTATCACAAGTATCTGCTACACATTTCAAAGTCCATGCTAGCTTCCTAAATCTTCTCACCTTCTCCCTTACTCTAAACTCCCTCCAGCCCACAGGCTCCCCCCCCCCAGCTACTCATTCTCCTTATAACCCTGGTATTTCTCGATCTCTCTTCCCCTTCCTGCTTCTCTCATGACCATGTTCAGACTACTTTTTTCTCTGGTTGTTCTTTCTCTTGTATCTATAATATAAACCTTCCCCCTAACCATACTATGGAGCAGTCATGTCATCAGTTTATACAGTGGTGAGTTCACCAGTGTCTTATCATGTCTGAGGGCAAAGGAATCTTAGGGGAACTATAATACTCAGGCACCCCCTCCCTCCACCAAGTGATCTGTCAGATAGAGAAATGAATGGGAGGCTTGTCTCACTATGACAAGTTTTATAATTTTCTTCAAAAGTTAGGAACATATATAGTAGAGATTCTTTCCAAAAGATTTTGCCTTTAATGAAGGAGGGATAAGTCATTGGACAGTTTTGTAAAGTTTCCTTAAGGCAATCTACAAAGTGGGGTTTTCATTAGGTCCTGGGACAACAGTTGCAAGTTACTTCTCTAACATTCAACTTAAATTGTCTGGTTACACTGTCTTTTAAGGTCAAGTTAACCTCTTAGATTTGGGAATTAAACTTGCGTCAATTATGAAGGATCATACAAGACATGAGTTTAAAAATATTTGTTGTGATGAAGATTTTAAGAAATCTAATCACAACTGTACAGAAACACCAAGAGATACTGCTGGTATCTCAAGCTGTGGCCTCTCTCCCCATCACTGTGATTCATTGAAAGAAATTAGAAGAAAAACATTGAGTATACAATATAGGATATACAATGTATTGAAGTGTAATCTGGGGATATCCTCAAGGGATGACAGAGGTCAACAACCAAAAATTATTACTGCAGAAGAAAACACTCTAATGGGTGAGATTAGACAATGGCTAGAGATACCATTGTCTGAAAAGGATGAGTAGTCGTAATTTTTGCTAGAGCGCTTCTTACTTCTGTGAAAAGCAGATTTTTGCTTTTCCCTTTTCTTTTTGTGGTGGCAGGGTGTTGCCGATGTGTCCTATAACTATCTAGATAGCCAATGTTGGTCTCAAACTTATGGTTTGCTTCTCTCACTCTTCTAAGTGCCAGGATTATGGGCATACACACCGCGCTTGATTTAGGAATGAGTTTTCTCCACTGTTCCAGAAGAAAAAAAAAAAGGAAGTGTTTTCTGTTTTTTTTTTTTCAGGAAAAAGAAATCCTTTATATTTTTCTTTGCCTCCTTATGTTCATATTTTGTGCTTTTAAGGAATAAAATGGATTCTCAGACACTTTCCTATGAGCCAAAAATTTGTTGCACTTGGTATTGGGAATGGAGAAACCAAAACTGTAGTGCTGTTTCCCCAGGAGTCCTTCTACGCAGTCATACACTCTTCTGAATGCTCCCTTGGGTCACAGTTATTTATTCAGGCACATGTTTTATGATAGTTTTCAATTTTATTCTTCTATGACACAAATGATATTTATCACACTCTTATGAACATACTCAAGGTGACAAATGCCACTGTGTGTTGGCTTTCCAGGAAAACATATCAGAAAGAAGTAGCTATCTTAACATATCTCCCAAGACAAAGATTAGAGTGCTAGTGATTAATCCTAGGAAGAATCCCAGAAAGTACTGACTACAGATCAGGATAGAAGACAGCGAAGGGAAGGAAGTCAACAAAGATGGTATTCAAGAAAGTTATCCCTGTGGGCAGCTGCAATGCTGTTCCACTTGGAAATTCTAAGATAAACTATAAAAGATGCCTCTCAAGATTCTGTCATCTGAGGTGAAAGGAAATCCAGGTGCTGGGTTTCTGTCATTCCCACACATCACAAATTGAGGGCTAGAGATCTCTACCTAAATTGATATGTACAGGGGAGAGACAAGTGAATTTGGGTAGGATCCTAACAGTGTCTACCACAATGTTTAAAAATATTGTTGGGTTAGTTCTGGTTTCTGTGTAACAAGAAGTAAATAATTTATACATCTTTGTATCTAACTCTTACTAGGTGTGATGGTTGCTTTTAATGTCAAGTTGCCCAAAGTTAAAGTCATCTGAGTAGGGAGCCACAGTTGAGGGATTGGCCTGATTGTTTTAGTATGTATGGCAAAACCAATCTCAAATGTGGACAGCATCTTCTGGTCGCAGATCAGATTAAAAGGTCATGGCCCAAGGAAGATTATTCTCCTTTTTCTTGCTTGGCCTTCCCTCTTGCCACAGAGTTGATTTACCTTGTTGGTGCTGTTGCTGCTGTTGCTGTTGCTTCCTTCACTGACACCAGACAACTTCCATCCTAGACTGAGAACCAGTAGCTCTCCAGAAACCTTCCAGATTTTCTGCACCATATTGGGAGTGCTGAGGCACCCAGCCTTAGTGGACTAATCAGCCATTGGGTTGTCAGCCTTTCCAGTGTGAAACCATTGTGAAACTACTCTGATTGCTGATGCACCCAGCCGCAAGGACTGAGCAACTAACAGATTCTCAGTCTCTTCGCTGTGAGACAGTTGTCGTTACCATTTTAATGTAAGCTGCTTTAATATATTCATTTTATTTGTTCTTGTCCTCCATAGAACCCTGACCAACACATTAATCACAAATAACTATAATGTACCTTGCAGGAAAGGATAAAGCTTACTGCTTTACAAAAAGCATCTATAAGAAGTAAAATAAATGCCTTACATTAGGGACTTTGGTGATAATGGCTTGAGCTACTAATAATAACAACCACAACAATGATGTAGTTAGTCAACAGGCTCTTACAAGCACAGTGACTCACTTGCTATACATACCACACAGTAAGTAAATTCATTTGTGCCTTTCCACTGACGGGTTTCATTATCTTCACAGACCTTTACCAGAGATTTACCAGGCCTTCTGGATAGAAACACAAAGTAGTAACTCTTTTGCTGTATACATAAAACATGTCTTTGCTTTCTGCCTTTATCTGTAAGTTCCAGTGTCTCAATATAAGACACCATCTGCAGCCCTTAAAGATCACGTGTAGGTAGGGGCATGTGTCCACATTCATTTTCTCAGGGATAGAAAGGAGAGCTTGTTAAGGTTTTCTTCACATACTATAGCATCTCTTCCAAGGCACAGCCATTCATCTCCTTTTCTAAGGCACCGTGATTGTGAAATGTTGTCATTTATTTATGAATCCGGAGTTCACAGGATTGGGTATTTGCTGTACTCAAATCGGGAAGGCTTCCCTAACTGACTTGGAATCTCCACAGATACTTCACTAAGTGAAAACTTTGCCCCCTCTTTTTAGCAACCTTCTGATGACGTCTCCTGTATGTTCCCCTTTCCTATAGACTCTTTCATAAAAATCCACTACATTTTTTTCTCTTTCTACCAATCATTTAGGGCATTTTCCTTCATTCCTTTAAGCTTAGCATAAACTTTGATTCCAATTTCCCTACCAGTTCCTTGTGACACATTCAGCTAACTTTTCAAGAACCCAGTTCTTGCCAGGCCCAAAGGAAATACCAATTCCCCAAACTCCAAAAGGCAGTCCAAATATCCAGAAATGAACTCAACCTGGACTCTAGTAGGATTTCTGCCATTAGATAAAAGCCAGCAATTCCTCAGGAACTTGTGAAAGTGGTTCCCATTTTTCAAAAGAAGTCATTTCCCTTACCTCTGGCAGAAAAAGTAAATGGCTACCTGTGGTGCCTATTAGCATATCAAAGCACATGCTGGCCTCCAGGCTCTTTCAGTAGCACAAGTACCTATTATCCCATTCAAAGTCCATGCTAACCTCCTAGCCTTTCTCACCTCTCCCCTATCCTAATCTCTTTCTAGCTCATGGATTTCCCTTCCTTCAGCTATTCATTCTCATTATAATCATGTTATTCTCCCTCCCCATATGTTTTTGCTTCTGCTTTTCTCACTATGTTTTCTCTTCTGTTCATCCTATTCTATTCTCCCCACTCTCACAGATAGCACTGGTCAGGTTCAGTCTGCTGGGCATGGTTAGTCTACTTCCTTCTCTCTTTGCTCTGGACTCATTCAGATGCCTCTGGCTCTTTGCTCTCTCATATCAACAATAAAAACCTTCCACTTAACCATACCACGGAGTGCTCATGTTGTCAGTTTATACACACACAAAGTTCTAAGGTGACAGCTTCACAGTCCCCCACCTTCTCTTCTTGATTCATCTTTATAATCTTCACTTATATATGGTGGCATGCTGCAGGTAGGCCTGGAGAAGGAGCCTTAGTAGAAACCAATTTGGCCTTGGTGGCTGACTCAAAGGGACATTATGGTGATATTCACTGCCTGCTCAAGAACAGCATCCATTTAATTTAACTGGACTAGTACTAACGCAAATTATGCAATATGTCATACATAGGCTAAACCTCAATTTCCATATCTTTCAGATGGGAAGAGCAATGCATTTACAGATTACAGGAGACTCAGCACATAATAAAAGCTCAAAAGTATTAACCATACCATAGGTAGAACTTCTGTAGGAAATAGATAGAAATAGGAAACTGAGACAGAACCATGGGATTTGAACTGTTATCATATGTAGGGAGAGAGTAAAGTCCAGAGTGAATGTGTATTGTTGAAATGGGCATAACCATATCAAGTATAGTATTGGCCTCTTATTGGCCTGTGCCCTTAAGAGACAGGCCACGCCCACTCCCTTCCAGCTTCCAGCCTCTGACCCCAATTCTCTCTCTCTTCCTGTTCTGCTCTCACGGGAGCAGCGGCCGCTTCTCTTCCTTCTCCCCCTTCGCTCTCTCTCTCTCTCTCTTTCTCTCTCTCTCTCTCTCTCTCTGTATCTCTTCTCTAATAAATGTTTAACTTTATATGGTGTGTCCATCCGTCTCTTGCCATGCCCTCCTGCTGCGCTGTGCTTGGCCCGGCTGCCTGGCTGCCCGCGTGGTCCCTTGCAGCAAGCTGCTACAAGCTGAGATCTGGATACCAGCTGTGGGGTCTCTGGTCTCATGTGTAGCCGTCCGTGCACATTCTTTTTTTTTTTTTTAAAAAAAGAACAACATTGGAGCCGTAAGACTCGGGGAATCGCAACCGAGGATTTTTTTCTACAACGACCCAATCCACGTGTTCCATCACCGACTTCTAATGGTGAGTTTTTCCATTCTGGCCACCTTAACCGTTTCCTTGAACCCGAGGAGTTGTCCAGTTGAGCTCCCGGCAACCCCCTGGAGTTCTTGGAGACACAGGGACTGCCCCCAACCATGGTCTTCAATTTGCTGGTATTCACCTGTGGATTGTTTTCCTCAGCTTTAATTGTGTTTGGAATGGCCTGGGGCCAATCCACCTGACTGAGGGACCAGGTCCTTCAGATCCTTCTTTCTCTCTTTTTTCCACT
This sequence comes from Ondatra zibethicus, assembly GCA_004026605.1. Classification (NCBI taxonomy): domain Eukaryota; kingdom Metazoa; phylum Chordata; class Mammalia; order Rodentia; family Cricetidae; genus Ondatra; species Ondatra zibethicus. The sequence continues at coordinate 13,745 of PVIU01032256.1, forward strand.
TCTTTCCTTTTTTTCTCCTCGTAAAA
>PVIU01032257.1:0-13769 GCA_004026605.1 Ondatra zibethicus
CAGGACAGTATTTTTTAGAAAATATCTAACAAACTATATTTTTTGCTGATTTTTTTCCCTGTTAAAGTTTAACGTTTTCTTCTATTCGGTATGTTTACCATAAAGTGAAATAGTTTCATTTGAGGCTAACACTTCCTGCCTCTCATGGATATCAGATCACTCTGACGTTACAGTCTGAACATGTCCACTTGTCTGATAGCGTGACTTTGTACCTTCCCTTTCTAATGATGAGAAATCCTGATTACTCTGTTCCTTAACTGCTTTTCTGCTACCGATGTTAGCATTCATTAGCAGCATGACCCTTAATAAATTACAGTAATATAAGTTAACAAAAAAAAAAAGCAGTGGAAAGTCATTGATACGTTTCATGCCGGGGAGGGGCATGACCTGGCTTATGCCTCGAAAGTCATCAGAGACAAGTGGATGAATTTTACAATAATAAATTGCACCTCAGTAAAGCTGTTAACAATAAAATAAAAGATATCAGAGACTATTTCCTCACCCATAGCAGATATAAATTCAAAATCACTTTTTTCTCCTTATAAATAGCTCCAAGTAAAACTGAAGTCCCATTGGGGTGGTGACCAAGCATGTTATAGCTCACCATTCTAACCACTTAGAAGACTTCAGAGTATATTTGGTGATTGAGTTAGAGGATAAAGCAGCTATTAAACAATTCAAGTAACCTGTAATCAAGTGCTAATTGGAATGGTGCAAACTTTCACTCTTTGAATTAACCCCACCCCCACCCTGCTGGAGGATGAATCTGCTTTCCAGAAAAAGGCTTGTGTCTTTCATTAGGAACCTGGTAACTTAAGCCACCACAATTACTTTGCACTTCTGTGTTGAGGCATCATCCAGATGAACAAATAGCACTAAAGAAGGAGCCAGCCTTCATGCAAATGACAAGACAGAGTGTTCATTTCCTTGGCAGCCTTCCAAGCCCACATTCTATGGCTTTTCTTCTTCCTCCAGCAGGATACTTTCCATTTTTCACCCATGACCTATCATCAACTTAGTAAAAGTCACCTAACTTATCTTGTGCTTGTTTTCCTCAATGTACAAGATGCCCCGTAAGGACAATTCTATGGGCAATAAATCCTTTTACAATATCTTGAAAACAAATACTCTACAAGTAAGCCCCAAATGAGTTATTTCCATGGCTAAGCTATCCACACTACCTGAAGGAAAATGATTTGCTTACATGTAAATCAATGAAGATCGGATAATACCAAAGTCATCTGAAACTTTTGAAGTTTGAATCATCAAATTAGGGACAGACTGTGTTGAATACCAACTGTTTAAACACCAAATTTGTAAATAATGGGCTTAGACAATTAACCAAGGACTGTTTGCAGGACCTAGAATAGACTTCTTAGGCACAAAGTCATGACTCATACAGCCGAACTCAGATACAAGCAAAAGTGCTCTGGATTAGAAAGATGTGCAGTGTGCTAGACAGGTGACATCATTGATGAAATCTAGCATAACTTTCGAATATAAATGAGTATCTTCATTGCAGAGGCAAATAGACAGATGCATAGATATTTAATACCTAGAAAAGGAGAAAAGAATTTTAACTCACCCTGAACATAAGCAGGATGATTCCTCTCTCTCTCTCTCTCTCTCTCTCTCTCTCTCTCTCTCTCTCTCTCTATCTATCTATCTATCTATCTATCTCCCTCCCTCCCTTCCTCCCTCCCTCTGTTTTCCCTCATAGCTTCTAATCGATTCCCTGTGTAAGGTTCATTGAGACAACCAAAAGAAAAGATACCACTGTGGCAATTAGGCAAGTAGCACTGATTTTGATGTTTAGTGTAAGCCCATAGAAGTAATTGAATATCTAATCATGAGTTGTAATTGTTAAGATCCCCATGAAATAATAAAATGGGCTTAACAGAAATTCCACTTAGTACAAGAGGGACATTGGGATCTTGGAGTAACTTAGCAATGACATTGTAGAGTACGTGCACAAATGTACTTATTGTACAGAAGGGAATGTGATAATAAGGAAGACAAAAGTCCATAAACAGTCATCAAAATGTACACGAGCCCAAGAAATCATTAGAGAAAGAGCAAAGGAAAGAAAAAGAAAAAATAACACAGTTTTTGGTAGAAGATACAGCAAAAACTGATCTAGAGCTTTCTTAATCGTTTTGTCACTAATTAAAAATGCTAATGAAGATGTAGAAAAAGGATAATTCTTATACATTGTTAGTGGAAATGTAAAATTAGCATGGTCATTTTGGTGTGTGATAAGGAATTCCCTCAAAAAATCTCTAAAAATAAAACTATCATGTACCCCATAATCGCCCCTTCTGGATGTCCAGATGCTCCTTTACATAGCACTAAATCAAAACTGCATCTCACTCAAGCCATGGCAGTGGCAAGGACTTTATAACCCCTGATTCAGGTTGATTGTGAGTTCAAAGCCATCATGGGCAATAGAGAAAGACTTTGAGGGGGAGGTACAGAGACAGAGATAAACAGGGAGGGGGAGGAAAAGAGCTTTTGCATGCCTATCTCACTGAACACTAGAGCTTGGCTCCACAGTCCACTGAAGGTTCTGCTTGTTGACTCTTAATGTAGTACCTAACTGGGAATCATGGCTCGCTGCAGCCCTGCAGCATCCTAACAGTATCATACTGCATACTGCTAGCCTATTTGTTCATATAATTGCACACAAACTGAATTCTTGTCTGTCAACTGGGTTGAAGTAGTGCTTTGCTGAGGCTTTGCGAGGAAGCAGGCCACAGTCTGCAAAATGCACTAGAGGGTGTCTGTTTCTGACTGGAGCTGTAGCTAGGGATTTGTGAAAGGAATTGAAACTTATTCTCAAATGATAGGGACAGATGGAGAGCTCAAAATTGGGCAGATCTACCCTCAACCAGCTACTGTCCCTTGCTTTCTTCTTTGCCACATTTCTCTTTACCATTTTATTAATTTATCTTTTTCAGCTGTCTGGTAGCCATTTTTTATCATGTAATATGTTTTGCAGAAGTTTGTAGAGATATTTGACATTTGTGTTGGTTTGAGTAAGAATAGCTACCATGGGCTCATGTTTGAATGCTTAGTCATCAGGGAATGGAAGTATTTGAAAAAGATTAAGAGGTGTAGCCTTAGAAGAAGTGTGTTTCAAAAGTCCATGTCAAGTCATGTCTTTCTCTTACTCTACATATTAGGATGAAACTCTTAGTTACTTCTCCAGCACCCTATCTGTCTGCTGTCATGTTCTCTGCCATGATGATAACGGACTAAACCTCTGAAACTACAAGCAAACCCCCAGTTAAATGCTTTCTCTTATGTAAATTTCCTTGGTCATGGTGTCTCTTCCCAGAAATAGTAACCCAAGCTAAGATATTTATATACAAACTTGAGACTGATGTGTTGACAACTCCAAAAGAAAAATCCAGTTAAACATTGGAATAAAGGAAATGCCTTAAACACGGTGAAATTTTAAGTGAGTAGGATCCAGCAACCAGTAAACCCTTCCTCGGAGACATGAGCCTTAACTTCTATTTCTAACTAAGCCTGTATGTTCTTTTACATACTTTAGGTGCTCAGTGGATATTTCCACGGTGTCATTGCTTTCTGAGGTTTAAGTGAGACTTGAACTCAGTATTCTCACGTGTTCTCAAGTGTCTAGCTCACAAAATAAAATCTACAACTTAAGAAGAAGTGAAATGTCTTGAAAAGTTATGATAGGAGGCATAGCAGGATGAAGGACCTGCAGCATCTTCCACCATACGAAAGCAGCCAGACCCCTTTGGACATACCCCCATTTTTTACTACAATCTTGGGATGTAATGTGGTTATTGTTGTCATATCATTGTCCTTCATGAAGTTGTTAGGAGACACCTATCTCGGTTTTCCGGCCACTGTGAATCGTGTTTACTCGTATAAGCTACAGAATGCAGCCACATATAATAGAAATGACAGCATGCTTTGAATCGTGCTGGAAGGCAAGCAGTAGGCAGCCCTCTCTCACCTTCTTTCCTTCTACCGTGGCCTTCACATACTGGGGTTTCCTGTTTTGCTGCTGATTATTGCTGTCACTCATGTTACATTGTTTTTTTATAGAGATTTCAGTGGGCCTGTGAAAATAGTCCCACTTCTTTAGATGATCAGGAGAAATCAAACCCGGGACAGATCTGTGAGCAAGCAAATTAGTGGCTTCAGCTGATTTGATCAAAAGACAAGTGCAACAAGACCCAGTCAGCTGCAGCACATATAGAAAGGGATTCCACTTTGATTATTTTACTCCTTAGAACAAACCTTGCTTTTAAAAAATCCTTCTTATATTATGAATATAAATTTTTGTGACCTCTTTGTTGAAGTTGCCCATTTAATCTCAGTTTTCTGTACCTACACATTGTATTTATGCAGGCCACCCATAAAATCTAGCAGACTGATGGAAAAGTACCCATCTTTGGGCCATGTTAGAAGAGAAACAGAAAACCCAGCAATAATTGCCCAGTTCCTAGCCTTACTTACTAAGCCGTTATCTCCTGACACTCTTGTCTCTACCAATAACCTTCACACACCTCGTTTCACATTCACCTTCCAGGTGTGGTGTGGATGTTTCTGCTGTATTATTTTATTTCTGGACTTTTCAGTCAACTCAGCACATATTCCCTCCCACTTCTGGGCCTATACGTGGTCATCTCAAGAACTGAAACTTATCCAGAGTTTGTGGAAATGCTCTGACGTGGAATATGATGAGTGTGAGGAGAAAGGCTTTGAACCATGTCTGATGGCCAGGGATGAACCTGGAGTCAGCCAGTTCCTCCCCAGCGGCCAACACTGTTGTCTAACCTTCCTTTGTTCTTTTCACTATCTGCCCATTTTCGGTTTTCCTTCTACCTCCCATGCGTAGCGAATTTGGTTGGTACGATGAATAACTAAGCCAGCTCAAGAATAACAACTATACTTTAATGGTTATAAGGGGAAAACTCACGCTACAAGAGTGGGAGGTCCGACTTCCTATATGTCCCGCGAGTACTGCGCAAAGAGAGCACGCACCTTAATTCTCCCAGTTTTTCCTCCTCCGCTGCAGGTAGCCATGCCTTAATTAGATGTGATTAGTTGATAGTTTCCCCATCACCCATGTAATCAGGGCAAGTTTCTGTTCTATTTTTCTTTTACAGAAAACACACTGAACATGTTGTGAAAAGAGGCAAAGCCGGAAGGAAACTTCTTCATACCTGCCTTTAACAAAAGCACCAATATCCAATATTTCCCCCCTTGTGACAATCACCCACTTCTTCCTCTTGCTATACCTTAGATATTTGTCAGTAAGCTCCCTTATATTAATGTCTATGTATAAATTATTCAAATAATCCATTTCTGTATCTATAGACTGTATTTACACTTATCAAAATATAACCTAGAGATGGGACCAGAAACACAGTACAGAAACACGTAGAAGGGAAACTCATCTTTCCCTTGGTCTTTCCATTCATTCTCTTCCCATGTAGATAATTTTGGGTCACCTCTTTCATCATGTCTTCTTTGCTAAATTTCTCCAGACAATGAAGTCTCTTTGTTACTTGGGATTTTTAACTACAAATGTCAGCAATTCAATCTAGCATTATGTAAAGTAAAAATAACATGTTTGAGTATGTGTTAAAATGGTAACTAGTAGGCCGTAAATAAACAGACCATCTTTGTCTCTTAAATATCAATTATAAGTTCATTATTTTTTATTGATATTTTCTATTTTTATTTACCCACTTTTTCATATGGAATTTGCTATCATCTCTATGAAATTAGTATCTTTCCAAAGATTTAGGAGAGAGTCCCTTTCAATATACTTACCTTTTACTATGAGGTCTGGCAGACAAGTTCAAGCAGTGAAATCCCTTTAAATGATGAAATAACAGCAAACTGTGAGCTACGACCGTCCAACGCCTGTCTCCACATCAGACTATTTCTCCCAACTTCTCTCATCCTGCCACTGTGTCCTGCCTCTAACACTCATCCATTGTCCTACTCACATATTCTTTTTGCTATCTGGGCTCCTGCCTGTCATTACTGTCCTTATATTGCTTTTAAAGATTAGCACCAAGCTTACACTCCAAAGGCAGTGAATGTCTTACATGATGGAAATTATGTAATGAAACAATACAGAAATAGATATTTCTCTGACTATTTTGAATGTTGTTCACCGAGTTTCAGGAGCTGGACATCTCTTGCCCTTAACTGAGATCCTCAATCCTAAAAGAAATGGAGTCTGTCTTTTCCTCCATTGTCTCATGATTGTTAAATGATTCATAGTAATCTCTCTTCTATCAAGGTCATTGGTAAATATGTGGTGAAATCAGGCTTGATTCCATCCTCAGAGATGACAGTATCACACAATAAAAGCTAGCAGTTTGTAAAGCAGTGACTGCATTGCTAAGTTGAATCTGAATGAAGCTAGTCCAGGATCTAGCTGAATCCTGCAATTGGTTCGGCGCTCTCCGAGCCTCCCTTGTTCCATCACTGACACCCCCCCCTTTATTTTCCCTTCCCTGTCTAAGTAGTCAATGTTGATTTTCACACTTGTAGAAATTTGAGAAATATATGGTCTCATTATTCTCAACTTACTACCAACTCTTAAAGGTAAACTTGGTAAGAACTGTAGACAAGTTACACTACTGAGAAAGTAGATGAACTGTATACCAGGACTCAGCCATCCCCTCCCCTTATCCAGAATGTGTAGCCCAAAACTTCATGTTTTAAGTGACTTTCATCTTTTTTCTTTTTTATCATCCAAAGTTTTGAAGGTTTCTTCTATAATGTTATGTTTATAGACTCTTTAGATAGACTTGGCCTCAAAATCATCCTCAAAGTCTCTGACAAACAACAAGAAGTGAATTTTGAACAGTTATAAACAATCGCAATGCCCAATGTCTTAATCAGATGAGTGGACAAAGTGAGCTAGTTGCCAGTCAACTTCCTTTCTCCAACTTCATTACCTTACCATGACCCTCCCTGCAAGCATCATTTGATTCCCCTTTTTGTACATTCTATGTGACTGAGGGTATCCTGTTCTGTTTAGTGTCTTTACTCTGGTTTCAGGAGTACACGACTTCAATAAAACACTATAAAGAGCTGTGTGTGTCCAATCCAATGACTAATATCTAACCACAAACTATGACAATGCATAGTGCCTTAAAATTTGGGAGATATGAGTCTAGTGATGTTGCCTTTAAATCTGTACTTATTTCTGCTCCTCTGTATTCTGCCCAGGCTTGTCATTCCATGTTTTTAGTCTACCTACTATATGTCTGATAGTCAGATTTGTTATCATAGTTATTTAACTAACTGTGGGTAGTTTTGGGCCTCAATTTATAACTTTGTCAACTATTGTTGTACACAGCAACAGACTCTAGTAAGTTAATTAAAAATAGAAAATGAAACAGGTCTTCTAAAAGTAGAACAAATATAGAAGGCAGAGCAGGAGCTGCCAAAACCTTCTTTCTTGGCTGTCTTTGGCCACTGACCCTTCCCCCACCACCCTTTTATTGAAACTTTTTGTCATCCATATGTTCATTGATCAGTTGATGTATCTTTTGAGAGATTTTAAGAGCCTTATCCCAATTTGACCACTGTGAAGAGTGTAGCTCACCTGCCTAAAGAGGAAATCTAATAAAAGCACTTACCCTTTACCCATAATAGCATGCAAATAGGCAGTTAGCTTTCTTGTGCAGTATCTGATACTGCCCAATGTGTTTTCACTTGGTAAAATTAAAACTATTAATTAAAGTAATATTCTCTGTTTTCTATTTTTATTTATTTGGGGAGTAGAAAGTTGAGTAATTGACTTTCATAGCAATGATAGTCTCTGCTTGGTTTTATACACAAGCTTGTTTCTCTAGTGACTTTAGTGCAGGGGTTAGCAAATTGGAAGAAATAATGTCTTAGTATCTCTCATGAAGGGTTCCTTTAGGATAAAACTCATCATAACAACTTAATATTATCTTTAAAATGCCTTGTGGTTATTAGAAAGGAGGAGTGATTCTTAATATGCCAACCAAACTAATTGGGTCCTTCTCCAATCTCCTTAAATTCATATCTCACAAGAAATGGAAGAAGATGGGGATATTAATTACTGAGACAGTGTCTCACTAAAATATTTTCTAGAACCATTTTTGGAGTCATTTTAAAGAACTCTGAAATTGAGAAAGTAAAGTCAGGGTTGGTGATTGGCGAGAGAAACATGGGGCATTTCAGAGTACTGGTTATATTTGGGGCTCAGCACTTAAAGATATGCACATACCTCTTTGTGATTATCACACTTCAAAGAATAGGTTTGAAAATGCTAAGAGAAAATAAAAGAATTTATAGTAATATGGGTAATACAGGTATACATATTTATCAAAACACATTGAATGTACTTTTATGATTTGTATGTTTCACTAAATATAAATTTTACTTCAAAAGGAAAAAGGAGGCTAGGAAGAAGACATGCACATGTGGGCCCATCTACTTGTATGTACACATGGACACACCCACATGAACACATACTTATACCACAAATACAAAATGGAAGGGATAAATATAATTATAAAAACATGAAATTCTAGCTATTGGCATATGTATTAAATCTTTGGGGGTAAAGAATACCAATAGTTGCACTTAATATTTATTTTGTTTGAAATATATTCCAAAAATGAAGTTGTCTTATGGGTAAGAGAATATGAGTAGTAAAATATGAATATTGACTATAAGGGTCACTGCATATTACTTTCAAATTTTCTATATATTTGAAATTTCCTATACAAAAAAATCTTAGAAGTGAGGTTGGGCTAGAAGATTGCTCAGTTAGAAAAAGTTCTACATAAGGATCTGAATTCAGGTCCCTAAAACTCAAGTACAAAACATGAGCATGGTGGTTCATGCATGTTATCCAAGTGTGGGAGCAGGGGAACTGAAAAAGACAGAAGAATGCCAGGAGCTAATTGACCGCCAACCCAGCTAATCAATGAACTCCAGGTTTAGGGAGGAAAACGGTGAACAGTAATTGAGGAAAACAGTCACCACTGACCACTGGTCTCCTCACATATGTGCACCCATATGTTACATGTACATTCATACACTTAAACACGTGAACACATGCACACACACACACACACAAATCGGAAGGTAATCTGAACTTAAAATCTTTATTTTTCTAAAAGAATTTCATACTTGAGTACTGTATTTACATCATTTCTACCTTCTCCCTCTCCTTCCTTTTCTCATTCAACTACCTCTTAAAAGCAATATATCTCCAAATTTTGGTCTCTTGATTTTTCTAAGCAGTGAAACTGCCATAAGCACATTACAAAATTTTCCCAACTGATAAATAAATACACTTTCTTTACTAACTTATTTTTCTTGTTTTCTTTTTTAATGCAAGAGCAATAAGGTACATTACCTCTAAATCTAAATTCTTGTTACAGCCATGTTGGAGGAAAACTCAGAATTAGCCAACCCCTATATTTGAAATGCAAAGGAAATTCCCAGCTGCTAGTACCTTTTGCCTTCTTTCAGCCACAGAAGTCTGCTGCCTATAAGCATGTTTTTTTCCTTTCTTTTACTGAAAATAGGTTTTTTTTTCATACAATATATTCTTCTTATGGTTTCCTCTCCCCTCCAACTCCTCCGAGATTTCCTCCACCTTCCCTCCCATTGATATATATACAAAGCTAGTATCCATTCATTAATGATTCTAACACATGAGCAACAAAGCACAGGAGACTCAGCTCCAATAGAAGTAGCAGCAGTTCCTGGATAAGGTATCCCAGAAGACAGCAATACCCAGTGGAGTTGGCAGTGCCCATGTGGAAAGGCTTAGGTGTGAACCCTGGGGAAAGTACTTTGAAGAACTTAGGTGACAAAGACACCAGATGGTAACCAGAGCAAGCTAAGGAGCAAATGGTGGATGCTATACAGATGTCAATACTCATTTATGGATTCATGTGAGACGCACCCTGGGGTTTATGTCATCATATACAATCAAGCTGTCAGCTTCACTCACTGGTATTTCTGTGAATCACAAATGTCTAAATATTCATCACAAGAATCTGAAACACTCTGCCATATTCAGCATGTTAAGGTGAAGAAAGACTTTTTATAGCACTTCTTAATGGTCAAATGTCTTCAACATTCTCTAGTCACATAGCATTAAATATAACTCTATGTAGGAAGACTGAAAATACAGGTAAATGAAACAAAATATTCGCTTGAAAGCAGAGCTTGTGTTGGTTTGTGTGGTACTTAAAGTCACAGACAAGAAAATGGAAGTGTGCACCATTTCTTCATTGTGCCTATAGCTTCAACGACGTGGTGCCTTATGAATTAGTTTTGCATCAAAGACTTTCCTTACTGCTAATAAGTAATCTCAGGGAAGGAAGCCTTCATTCTATCCTTAGTCTCCAACAGATAATGTAAGCAGAAACGTTTGTATCTCACAGTCATTATCACTCTCACTGTCTTTTCAGGGTTTTACTGACATTTTACTGGAAAGAGTCATGCATGGGGGAGCCAACATTACAGGTTTCCAGATTGTCAACAATGAAAACCCAATGGTTCAGCAGTTCATACAGCGCTGGGTGAGACTGGATGAAAGGGAATTTCCGGAAGCCAAGAATGCACCACTAAAGGTAATGCTCCGTGACACATAGACCATGAAGGCCAGCTTTCCAGGGCTTTTCAGTATGGACGTTATGTACTTAGAACCATCCTGTGATCAACTGGTCTTCCTTCAGAAGGGATTCAAAGATGCTTAAAAAGACAGCAGCACCTGATTCTATTGTATAGCACCACCCCAACTTTAATATATATATATAGAAAATAAGATCTTGTAAAAATCTAGTGTTTGAAAGTAAATTAACTTTAATTTTTGAATGGAATTTCATTTCTAATATTCTCATAGAAATCTACACTATTGCAAGAACCTGAATCAGGCAAAGGGTGGAGGCAGTGCAAATAGGTAAAGAAGATTGATAGTCTGAAACAGAAAATTGGATTTTACATTATTTATATGATTGCTCCATGATAATAAGTTCCATGAGTCTCAGAACACCCAAGTGAATTAGTCTCTAATATAGAATGTGTATTACCTATATGTGCGGAAATACTGAACAGAAATAGTTGCCTGTCTACAAAAGTGTCTTTAAAAATACTTAGATTGCATTCAAAAAGACTCGGTTCTCAAAAAGTTAATACATGCAGAAGAGATAGGTCTTGGTGTCATTGTTTGTGGGTTCTCCATCTGCCAACTTTCGCCAGGGCACCATGCCCTCTTTCAAGGAAGAAGGGGGAGGGAGGAGGGGTGGGGGTAGTGGGAGGGGACCGGGAGAAGGGGAAGAAAGGAAAAAAAATTTTTTTTTTATCTTTAATTATGTTCTTGAATGGAAAAAATAAAACAAAACAATGTATGGAAAAAAAAAGAAAAAAAAATACTTAGATTGCTAAGCTGCTCGTTTTCCTGAAAATCTAGATAAAAATATTAATAGTAGAAAGTTATAGAGTACATATTTTTCCTATGTGTTCCTTATGGTTAAAGATCATATAATTTACTCACATGTTTAAAACAGATAAATTATGGGAAATTATTCCAGTACACAAAGGGTCTTTCAAATAGACAGACAGACAGATACTTTAATTAGTGTTCTGAGGGAATGAGCGTATACCAATTCAAGTATGAAAATAACTTTTAGTTCTTCTTTGCTGCTATAGTGAGTATGTATACTATGTCCACGATGTAAGATGAGGAATCAAGTACTGTCAAAGTCTTCACTTTATAGAGGGAAACTGAGAAAGTTCTCCTTTGTCATACTTTCAAGTTCTCTTTCTCCCCCAACAATAATAGGATAGAGAAGAACAGTAGGGGACATAGATGAAAAAAGCGATGCACTTCGTACTACTCTAAATGGGTCACATCAGAACCTAATACAAGTAAAAATTTTAAACAATTGAAATGCTCTAGAAAATTCATGAGCTAAACATAATTTTACAGTTCAATAAAGTCACTTACTAGTTGGAAGCTAACTGTATGGTTGTAGTACAGACTATATGTGCCAGAATTTTCCAGGGCAGTTCCATTTTAAACCATCCTGCCCTTTGGTCAGACCAGGTGTCCTAATTTGGCTCAGGGAATATGGTCACATTCCCAATGAGGAATGTTTTATAATCAAATCCTTTTTAATGTACTAAACTGGTATGATTCCTCCTGCTTTATTTAGGTGAGCTTATTAAAGCTTATATTTCCATGAAACTGCCTAACCACTCTGTTTTGTGATGTTTTGATTTAGCAGCTATAGAAGACAAAGATACATTTATTCATTATTTTAAGGGTGCTCAATGATTTTCAAAATACGGCGTTAGATGTAAGAAAATGAACAAGGATAAGAGATAGAAAGAGATACTGCAGAGTAGATTATTTCTGCTCTGAAGATGTATAACTTATAGGAAAGATAATGAGAACAATCTCAGGTACCCATTAATAACGAGTGTGTATAATGCAAAGTGCTAGTGTTTACTACAAAGAAATGCTTAGCCTTACAAGGAAAATCCTAGAAATGGTTTAAGAAAGTATTGAGCCTTGTACTGAATCTATTGAAGATCCCACTTTAAAACTTGATACAGAATATATAGAGTTGGGGAAATCATTGAGAAATTAAAATCCAGATGCTATTTAATCTATATTTTATAAACATTTCATTTTATGGTTTATTTTAGATGGAGAGGGAAATCTCATGCACGGGTAAACAGAAAGAATAAAGCACAAAATTAAACAGTTCTTTTAGCATAGATTTAGAATAACTGCATTAAGATTGGTGACAATTTATGCCGTTGGCTGGAAAAAAAATTATCATGGTTGGCTTTAGGTAGTGCTAGGATGGGCAAACACAAAGATTTTTCTTCATGAAAGAAAATATGCTCCTATTGTAGTCATACTTGATGACTTGCTCCTGAAAGAAAAGTAACATGAGAAAAGTAAATTGATAGTTGTAGAGACAGCAATGTATTCACTCCCAATTGTATTTGGACAGACTTTTATATACCAAGAAGTCCCTGTAGGACATTTTGTTACATTTTAAAAAGTCAATAAGATTCCATATTCTACAAATATTCATCACCCTTGCAGAACAGAGGCCAGCTTATTTTAATCATGTTTTTGTTGATTCATTTAATAGAAAGGCAGCCACCATTTCAAACTATAGATAATCAAATCCCTTGTGCTAAGTGACTAGCCTCATCCCTAGTAGGACATATCACTGCGCAAGGAACAGAAAGTAAGTATTCTTGCCAGAAAGAGGTAGCATCATGAAGCATTGCCTACAAATTGTTGATGTTATCAGATTTAAAACTCAATAACAATTGTAATTGTCTACAATTGAAAAGCATCTTTGGTTTTTGCTACCCCCTGGGAAACAAAAACTGATTTATTGCTGGCCAGAGGTCCTAGCTTGCTGCAAACATGGTCCAGACAGAAATGATTAATGTTTCCTTCCAAATTAATTTCAAGCTGTCTAACTTAGCTATTTCCATTTTCCCCCTAAGTAAACAACAGATCTGAATTTTCTATTACAAACTGCAATAACTCAGCCTTGCTTTAGGATATGCTGTTTCCGCTCTAATCTATACATGCCATCCCTTAACATCACATGCATTTCTTCCTTATAAAGGACCCAGCCTTTTATAGTCACTAACTCAATATGAAGCAGTATTGAGAGCAAGAAAGAGATTTCCGTGAGCCATTTGATCTTAATAATCCTAACATGTGCACACATGAG
>PVIU01032258.1:0-13772 GCA_004026605.1 Ondatra zibethicus
AGGGAGAAGGGAGAAGGGGAGGGCTGGGGAGAGATTGGGGGAGTGGGATGGTTGAGATGGAGGAAGGATGGATTTGGGAGCCAGAAAGGAGATATCTTAATTGAGGGAGCCATTTTGGGGTTGGCAAGAGGCTTGGCTCTGGAGTCCATGGGGATGACCCCAGCTAGGACCCTGGTCAGTGGAAGAGAAGGTGCCTGAACTGATCTTGCTCCGTAGTCAGACTGATGACTTATCTTGAATATCACCATAGAACCTTTGTCCAGTGATGGATGGAGACAGAGACCCACATTGAAGCACTGGACTGAGCTCCCAAGGTCCAGTTGAAGAGAAGAAGGAGGGAGAATATGACCAAGAAAGTCAGGACCACGAGGGGTTCACCCACTGAGACAGTGTGCCTGATCTAATGGCAGCTCACCAAAGCCAGCTGGACTGGGAATGGATGAGCATGGGATCAAACTGAACCCTCTGACTGTGGCTGACAATTGGGGCAGAATTAGGGGCCAATGATAATGGCACTGGGATTTGTCTCTACTGCATGGACTGACTTTTTGGGATCCTATTCTCTTTGGATGCACACCTTCCTAAGCCTGGACATGGGGGGAGGACTTTGGACTTCCATAGGGCAGGGTACTCTGCCCTCTCTTAGGAGAGGGGGAGGGGGAAGGGTGTGGGGGGAGCAGGAGGGAAGTGGGAGGAGAGGAGGAAGTGGGAATTTTGATTGGTATTATTATTTTTAAATTATTTATTTATTTTTATTTTACGTACGTTGATATTTTGCCTGCATGTATGTTTGTGTAAGGGTATTCAATCCCCTGGAACTGGAGCTACAGACAGTTTTGAGCTGCCATGTGGGTGCTGGGACTTGAACCCGGGTCCTCTGGAAGAGCAGCCAGTGCTCTTGACCACTGAGCCATCCCTCCAACCCCAAATGGTATTATTTTTAAATTAATAAAAAATTAAAAAAAAACAAAAAGAAAAAAGAAAAAGAAAAGAAAGATCTTATCCACATAAAAGCCTGTAGAAGATCCCAAAGTTTAGGGAAAAGATGATAGAGTGAAAAGACAACTCAGAGAACTGGGAAAAGATCTATAAATTATAATTATGCATTTGATAAGGGTTAATGTTCATAACATAGAAGAAACACCTGAAACTCAGTAACAAAAACTAATTAAAAATTAGACAGCATTATATAGTATTTTTTTCAAAAGAAGATAACAAAATGGTAAACAAGTACATTAAAGATATATAATGTCATTCATTTGGAAAAGACAAATGAAAACCACAATGACAATCTACTTCATATTGATTAGGGTAATTATTACAAAAAAGGGAAAAATAAAAATGTTAAGATGTGGAAAAATTTGAAATCATTGGGTTTTCTTAGTAGGAATGTTAAAATGGCAGTCATTGTAGAAGACAAGTTTGGTGTTTCCTTAAAACGTCAACATAGAATATATGTATATGGTCCAACAATTCCACCTGTAGGCAAATACTCAAAAGATTTGAGAAAGCAGGTACTCAGATATATTCTTGTAGCTGATGTTTACAGCATCATTATTCACAGCAGCTCAAAGTTGGAAAGAACCTACATGTCCACCAACAAATAAGTGGACAAAGAAAATATAGTATGCTCTTATTAAATAATATTCACACACAATACATATATGAATATTAAAAATACTATGCTAAATGAAAGACAGATACAAAAGAATATTGTATGCTTCCACTTTTTAAACATTTATTTGTGTGTGTACACACAGACCATAACATGCATGCAGAGATCAAAGAACAACTTGTGGAGGTTGGCTGCCTCCATATTGGAAGAAGACTCAGCTCATAACAGTTGTTGGTCAGTATCTTTACCTGTTGAGCCATCTTAACAGCTCTAGTCTTATTTTTATAAAGGACCTAGAATATAAAGATGTAAAGTAGAACATAAGTTGCCAAGGACTTGGGGAAAGTGAAAAGGGAGTGAGCTTTTATTGGGCACAGAGTTTGTGCTTGAAATGATAAAAATAGCCTGGAAATGAATAGTGGTGAAGTATAAGTAACAAAGTTAATCATATACTCCAAAATGGTTAAAATGGCAAATTTTGTGCTATATGTATTTTACTATAAAAATGTATATTAAGTAATATAAAATGTTTATAACTGTTCTACTTGCCCCTAGATTTGAAAGAGTTCAAATGTTCCTCAGTGGGTGAGTGGGTAAACAAAATGTGGAAAATCCATACAAGGGAATGCTACTCAGCAATGAAACAGAACAAAGTAGTGACATGTGTATCAATTTGGATGAATTTCAGATCATATTTTGAGTAAATTAGGCCAGACTCAAAAGTATTGTATGATTCTCTCTATGTAACATCCTTGACAATCCAAAATGATAGTTATGAAGAATAGATCAGTTGATACCAGGAGTTTAGAGTGGCAGTATGGTATAAAGAGTATAAAGAGATAGACTGAGTGAATATCTGGAGTTGATGGCCATGTTCAGTATTCTCTCCCTCCCTCCCTCCCTCCCTCCCTCCCTCCCTCCTTTCTTCCATCTATCTGTCTATCTAAATTCATCTATCTCTATATACCCAAACTCAGAGAACTGCAAACCAAGAAAAACTGTACCAGGGACCCCCACAACTTCCTTATTTGATTAAAATCCAGAGTGGTTGTGAGCCATCATGTTAGTTGTGACTATCATATTGGGCCATTGTGTGGCACAAGGTATAAGCAAGTCATTTCAGAGTATATTGTAAACTGAAGTTAAAACAAATGCAGCTGAATGAGGTAAGACACTCCCCCACACCTTTTTCACAACTACCATCAACCAGTATTGCCTGCTCTTCAACTTCTGTGTTATATTGTTCAGTAATACACATTCATTGACAAATTTAGGCAAGTAATCAATATTTAACTGTGTTGTTTATGAAATTACCAGTCTCACTGTCTCAAATATCAGAAGCAAACTGCTGGTGTCTGGAATAACTTTGCACTTGATTCCATAATGTTTTAGGTTCACTTCCCTTTTCTGTTCTCCAGAGACAGAGCACAGCTGTTCAGGATCCTTTATAGGAATGTTTTCTTCTAGAAGTTTCCCAAGGGCTATTACTAAGTGTAAGAAATATTGGGAAGAACACAGCAGATTTATAGATGAGTCACTTCCCACCTGCATATAGTTAAGTGCATCACAGCACAACTTCTATCAAATAAGACAAAATAAAGCAGTCAGCTGTTACTGTCCTAGAGGTAATCCATTTTAGACTTTAATTTTTATATAATATTTTAATACATCCTTTGAAAATTTCATAATGCACACAATGTACTTTAACTGCCTTGTCTCCTCATACATAGGAGGATAAGATTATCTTCTTAAGAGTATATATCAGTGCCTTGAACATCATCTTGTCTTAGCAGGATGAAGAAGATCTTTCTTATAGTGAAATTCTCTCTGGAATTCCCTGTTTCTACTTTATGAATAGATACAGTTCTAGCTAAAGAATCCACATTAAGAGAATAGGGCAACAGAACAAAAAGGAGATATTAGCACTCTTGAACTGTGAATGGCTAATCAAAGGACAAAAATATAACATATTTACACACTCAAGTCTACAGAAAGACCCTAAAACACAAATCTCCAGAAAGTTCAGAGGCAAGTGTTTATAAAATAAAGCCTCCAAGAAACTTGTTTTCACAACCTGGACTTTGGACATTTAGAGAATTACAAACCCATTGGAATCAAACAGAACATCACAGTTTTCTGAAAAAAGAATTGGCAACCATTTCTATTTTCCATAACATAGACTTTGGGTCCTAGGTTCTCATGAAATAATGTGGACTTCAAATGGTATAAGAAGCTGAATACTGCAAGAAAGAAAACCAACTTCAAGGGAGATGAGGAGTGACTCTGAAGATAAAGTGCTTTGCACTCAAATGTTAGGGTCTCAGTTCAGATCTCCAGAACTCACATAAAATATAGGCATGATTACATACATCTGTAATTCAGGTACAGAGTTGGGAGAAGACAGATGAATCCCTGGAATTCTCTGCCCAAGCAGCCTAGCAAATCAGTGAGCTTTGGGTTCAATGAGAGACCCTATCCTAAGATTAAGGGGAAAAAATGGTAAGGTGAAGAGAGATAATGGAAGACTCCTGATGTCAGCCTTTGGCCGTCACATGTATGTGCATACACATGTGCACATGCACCAATATGCACATATGCATATACATATAATACACATATGCACACCCTTACAATACACTTTTAATAAGAAAAAAGGAAGTTAGCTTCAAATTAATTTGTTCCCAATCTAAAAAAAAATGGTGACCTGGTTTTACAATCAAGTGTGCTTTATGACTGCACAGAGACTTCTGAGGAATGTGCTTTTATCATAACGAACTCTCAAGATTATAGATTTGGAGGGGAAAAAGAACATAAAAATACAAGATTACCATTTGGATGTAGCTTTCTTCTTCTTCTTTGGAAGAAGGACTGGCAAAAAATCTTGCAGAATTAATACCATTTCTTTGTGAAGAGAGAAAGCTGGTTCGATTGCTAAGACCAAAAAATACAGATGAGGTCAATGCAATGTCTTACAGCTGCTGTGAAACATAGCCAGGAACAGACACAGCCCTGTGGGGTTTGAGTCCTCCCCTTCCAGACATAGCTTCCTTTTGGCCCAAACAATTCTTGAAGAAGATACTTCCCAGTAGCCCTCTCCCACCCTGGAGCAAATGCTTCCCAACTGTTTTTTCCTAAGCCCATCATGTAACACATACAAATACATCTTATTTAGTAAACAACAACAAATTTAGAAAAACGCTTCAAAGTAATAAAGTTGACTGACAGAATAAAAAAAATACTCCAAAGCAAAATCTAAACAACCAACCAACCAGACAACAACAACCCTCCCCCTTCCTTGGGGTCTTTTTGCTTCCAAAGTAGCCAGAAGTATGAAAGTGTACTCATCCATCTGAAAGGACAAGAAAGACAGTGTATTAATTTCTGACTTCCTTCTGAGACAGAATAACAGTCTCTACAGTTTAGTCTGGAAATGAAGCTCTCTGCAGAATTCTGCTTTACAAAGTTAGCATGTCTGCATGGGTATGGTGGTGCATCCCTTTACCTTTAACCCTAGAACTCAGGAAGCAGAAAAAAGGCAGATTTATGTGAGTTCAATGCCTTCATAGTCTACATAGTGAACACCAGGCCAACCAGTGCTATACAGAGAGACCCTACCTCAAAAAAAGTTACCATGTCCTGTGGCATTTATCATGAGCTGGGAAAATGCAGCTTATAGAAAGTAAAATGAACAGGCACAGATGTGTTAAGGTTTGTGTACCTAGCCCATAAACAATCCCATTTTCTCTGCGAGTTCTTTTCTCAGATACAATTCATAAAGTTGGAATTCTCTAGTTAGTAGTGCTATCTGTGCACTACTTTATTCCAATCTGACAGAATCCCTTAATTTTGTCTCCCTTGGAAGTTTGTATTAGGATTATAAAAATAGTCCATCTTTGTTGGTTCTGGAATTGAAGCATGTAAGCAAGCTTGGAATCTGTAATATTGGACAACTTGACTTGTAGTCAACTTGACTACTTCTAGAATCAACTAAGACATAAGCAGCTTGGCACACCTGTGAGGGATGTTCCTTATTATATCATTTGAGGTGAGAAAACCAACCCTAAATCTGGGCCACACCTTCTGATGGCAGCTCACATAAAAACATGTGGAAGAAGAAAGCTTTTGCTTTTTGACTGCTTGCCTTCACTCTCATTAGCAAGTTCATCTATCCTGATGCTAAGGCATTCCTTCACTGGTGTTAGAACCTATTTCTTTAGGATTCTAATGGAGACTGAAGACCAGGATCTCTCTGAGAATCCTGGGACTCCAGCACCAGATTAGAACTGTTGAGACATCTAGCATCATAGACTGAACAACTACTGTATTCTTGGCCTTCCCGTTGGGAGACAACCATTGTTGGACTACTCAGACCACATCCTGTAAACCGTTTTAACAAATTCTCTTTTAATATATACATATTTGTTCTATCAGTTCTATTTCTTTGGAAAATCCTGACTAATACAGAGCAGGATCATGCAACAAAGAAAAGAGCTCTGCAGAGAACAGGTATAGAAGGAAGAGAGATATGTTCCCAACACTGCTATTTCCAGGCTTCAGAATCCAGAAGAACCTAGTCACATACCTTCCTCTGTGGTCTAGAAACCACTCGTGGTTCTTGATAACAAGACCAACTCCTCCTTTGGCTCCCTTAAGCAAGATGAAATGAGTTTCAATTACAAGAGATCTAAGATTTGAGGCTTACCAAGGCACAGTGTGAGTCCTGGTTAGAGATGTGTGTTCTCGAATGGTGGAAAGGTTTCTCAGGTCTAAGGGAGGTGGCCGTGCTAAAAAACAGTACAGGTATTCAGTATAGTTAGTACTCAGGAATTTTAAGCAGGGAATTTAAAGATTATAAAAGCTATCATAATCTTCTTTCTTTACATGCCAAATTAGAATATACTAACAGAAATTACTGGTAATGAGTGAGAATCTTAACTTTCCATTCTTGCCTGGCTCCCTGGGGATAAGGACAACTATTGAATAAATGGTCTCATTGCATACATTTAGTATTGGGAACTCAGTCATGAATCACAATGGAAACCAAACTGAAACACAATATTAACCAAATACACAGAAATCTGTAGCCTCAGGAACATCAATGTATTCCAGACACTCTACATGTCTAAGAGGCAGAAATGATCACCAGGTTCTAATGTCCACGTCTCCACCTAAGGGTCCTCTCACCTAAATATTCTTCCTCATGTTGTTCCCTAGTTACTCATTTTCACATCTCAGTTCAATGGACCTTCCTTTGGGTGGCCTTCTCTGGCCTCCAGACAGTGCCAGATCCCTCACCACAGGCCTCATGCTTTTGTTTGCTTATGCTCCATGCATCCCCACCCCCACAGTTTATAATGAAACGATAACTGTGATTATTTGACTGTAGTTTAGAATGTGACCCCAGATGGCATGATTTCCTTTTGGTTTGCTCAAGGCAGCAGCCTCCATACTTAGTACTTGCCTCAGTGGCCTATCTGGCTGCTTTGATATCTATTTCCTCCACTAAAGTACATGGGCAGAAAACCGTGCTGACAGAGACCTTCTTGCTGCCAAATTGTTTTCTTAGGTACCATAGGCTTAGGCAGCTGTCTAGGCTCAGGAGGTAGAAACACATGAACGAAGTTCCTGGGGAGAAATCTCTACTGGTAGCATAACAACAACCAACTGTCTTTAGGCTTCACCACCTGTTCTTTTCTACATGAACTCCAGGATTCATCCTACAACTCACCTGCCTGGTTCATATTCCTACCTTTTCACCTACCTACCAAGTGTTTACCCCTGAGTCCATCAAATACCTTCTCTTTGCTTAAAATTGTCTGAAATTGTTTCTGACTAGAATGGCTAGTTAATTCCTTTGTTCCCCACAAGACAAAGTCTGTTCTATTTAATACCAATTTTGCAGTGCTTCTTGTTTCTTCCAGGTGGTTTTGATATATAATCCTTCTCCTCAGACCAAAGACCCTCCTCGGTTTTTATCCCTGGATACTGTCTGGTGCCTAACATGCCACTGCACACATGGTCAACACATGGTTGGCTTGCATTCAAAAAGGTGTGGCTGGAATGGCCAGACCTGAGTAAGGTCTCATTTAGCAGCTTTGGGCATAGCCGCCAGAATGAGTTGTTTTTCCAAAGAGAAATGAGACGCAGAAGTAGACCTCATGGGGTGACAGGGATAATAGCTATTGCACCAGATGCTTCCTTGTAATCACATAGCCTACTGGGCAGGTGAGGGTAACAATGAAGTTAAGAATTCACTTTGAGGAAGAGATGTCTCAGTGATTAAGAGCACTTACTGCTCTTCCAGAGGATCCAGTTCTGTTCCCAGCACCTACATGGTAGTTCAAACTGTCTGTAACTACAGTTCCAGGGGATTTGATGCTCTCTTATGGCATCTGTGGACATCGAATGCATGTGGTTCACAGAGATAAAAGCAGGCAAAATACCCACATACATAAAAGAATTTCAAAAAAATAAAAAGAATTCACTTCGATCTGTTTTTTTCTCTTTCTTTTTCTTCTCCTTGTATGTCTATGATGCTTAGCAGACCAGAAGGGCTGCCTGGGAGTAGTAACACAGGAGCTAAAGGTTGCACTGTGAAGACAATACCTCCCGAACCAATACCCATGTTGACATGTGGTATGGACAGAGCAATAAGTTATAAAATGAAGTTGAGTATGAAGGACATTAAGGAATTGCTGTCAAAGACTATAGTAGGCTACCTTCCAGAGACTAACATTATACATTCAAAAGCTATTTAAATGAGATGTTTTGTGGCTTCCATTATGATTCTCACCACTTACTCCTGGGATTTCATTATGGAATTAGGCAAAAAGTGAGCCCTCTGGTATGAATTTGGATTTCAGAGCCTGACTGAGTACCTTTAGGTACTAGCTCTTTTTATCATAACAATCTTGGAACGTAAGATACCCTCAATGTCCTAATTCTTCCTTATTTCTTTCTAATAATCTTTTTTTTTCTTTTTCTTTTTTGTTTTTCGAGACAGGGTTTCTATGCAACAGTCCTGGCTATCCTGGAACTCACTTTGTAGACCAGGATGGCCTCAAACTCACTGAGATCTGCCTGCCTCTGCCATCCAAGTACTAAATTAAAGGTGCGTGCCAACATGCCCGACTCTTTCTAATAAGGAAGGAGCTTGCCCTCCTACCCAACACAATCCTAGTCAAATGCCTTACATTTCCTCTGGGGCTTGAGATCTCTGTTCACTGGAGGTGGCTCCAAATCTGCAGGTAACTTGGGTAGCATGCTTGAGTTCATTGGGATGTAGTCATCCTGGCTGTAATGGGGCCTCAGACTAGAAACAGTGCCTTTGGGGCTCATGGGCACATAGCTGTCTTCAACAGTGAGAGAAGTTGTGGGATACATCGGTGAAAACTTACATGGCTGCAAGACAGAATAAGTCTAGGTTGGAAACTATAGACCACAAATGCAAACTGCTACTAGTAGGCACTATAGCTGTGCATACAGTTTCAGTTCCAAATTACCCCAAAGTAACTCTGAATTTTCTAGTGAAAATTGGACAAGCACCTAGTCAAAATTCTGTGTCTGAATTCACATGAGACTAGATAACTCTCCAAGATCTGAAGCTAGGACACTAAAGGTTTTGAATTAGTGATTTGCTCTGTGGTAGTTAATTATGATTACCAACTTGGCTGGATTTGGGATTCCTCGGAGATACATTTTTGTGAGTATTTCTAGAGAGGTTTAACTGAGAAGGGAGGTCCCACTCTGAATGTAGACAGTACCAACCTCCTTGAATCATGGAATCCTGAACTGAATAAACCATGAAGCAAAATGAACCTTTTCCTTAAGTGGCTTTGGTCAAGTACTTTTTTCATAGCAATGAGCAAAATAACAATACATGCTTCAAGTATAATACAGTGCTTTAATAGTGACCTAAATTAGTTCAAATCTTTAGGGGATTACTGAAAGAGTTCTCAGAGATTCAGAGTACTGAATCTCAGAAGACTTAAAGAAAATATCACATATAGGCCAGGTTATTTCTAATCAAACTGAAAAGGGCCAAACTTACCAGATTTAAACTGAGCCGCTTATCCCTGTGTCTTAGGGACTGGCTTTGTACATCACCTGAAAGATAGAGTCTGGAGTGGTGAGTGCTACAAGACAATATCTACTGAAATTAAAATCCAAGTCTGAATCCTTCCCAGGGCCTATGCCTATAGCTCCAGAGAAGCAGGGAAGCATAATAATAATTTCCATACAAAAAGCTTGCTATTAAATGTAGCTGGAAGTCAGAAACCATTCCCCAAGAGATGGAAAATGAGTCCAGATTCTAAAGGTACTTATGCTGTTTAATGATTTTGGTTCTCTTCATAAATCAGAAGGAAATACAGCAAGTAATTGACAAGTATTTGCTGAATTTATTTTTAAAAAAATCTTCTGAGCTTGAAGATAGTGGAGATAGACCTGTGAGTTTCAAGAGAAAATGTTTGAAATATCCATTTGTAGTAAGTAAGAAAACAAGTTTAGCATAGAACAACAGCAATTGTGTTCAGCATTAAGGACTCAGTTGAGCTCTTTTGCAACCATAATCAGGCACGGGAAGGCAGATATTTGAACTAATCTAGAATCAGAAACTTATTACACAGATGTGGTAATGAAACAAAATTTAGAATAGTTGTTGAACTGAAAGAGAAATGTCTATAAGGCATATTGAGTACTTCTTAACTCATCAAGTAAGGCCAGAATTAATCTAATACAAAGTCAAAGATATTATAAGGAAACTATAGATCAAGATATTTCATAAATTAAATGCAAACATTCTAAAAATACTAATAAATTTGATTTGATGATGCTTAAGAAAAATTATCTAATATAAACAAGTAGGATTTATAATAGTTATGCAAGTCTGGTTCAACATTTGAAAATCAATTATTATATTCTGCATTATTAAGTTTAAGGCACACTGTGGGGCTTTGACCCCTTTATGAATCTCGAGATTGATGAGTATGTGTAGATGTCATGTAGTGAGCAGCAGAATAACACTGGAATGGTGATAATATGAGTAAACAGCATCATCATGTTAGAAACCTTGGAAAGAGCCTAAACAATAGGTGTTCAGCACAAAAGTCCATGCCTTACCCAAAGAGCCTGTTTAACTATGGTGTAAAATTGGGTCATGTTCATTTTAATATGACTTTTTTTGCTAAATAAACTTCTTCTGATACTCAGAAAGGGCTAATAAAATTACAAATTATATCCACAGATGAAGAAAAACCATGTGGCAAAATCCAATACCCATTCATGATTTTAAAAAGAAAAAGAGGGGTTGGACAGATGGCTGGGTGTTTATTTAAGAGCAAGTTTTGCTCTTTCAAAGCATCTGAGTTCAGTTTCCAGCACCCACATCAGTGGCTCACAGGTGCTTGTAACTCCAGTTCCAAGGAGAGTCAATGCCTCTGACCTCCGTATGTACCTGCACTAACATGCTCATAACTGAACACACAAACATACACATTGTTTAAAGAAAAAGAAATCAAGAAAAGAAGGAAGAAAGAAAGGAAGGAAGAGAGTCTCAGTAAACTAGGAAGAAAGAGGAATGTCCTCAGCTTGGTAAAGAAAGTTACAGAGCAGGGGATGTAGCTAGTGAAAGAGTGACTGCCTAGCATGCTCAAAGCCATGAGTTTAATCTGCAGTACTAAAGAATAAAGGTAATGAGGAATAGAAGGGATGAAGGGAGAGAAGCAGGAGGGAAGGAGGGAGGAGGAAGGAGGGAAAGGGGGAAGAGGAAAGGAAGCAAGTGAAAACCTACAAAGAAACCTATAGCTAATGGCATAATTAGTGGTAGGAAACATCCAAACATTTCTCCTAAAAATAAGAAAAAAATCAAGGATGTTCCCTCTTCACACTGCTTTTTAACATTGTACTATGAGTACTAATAAATGCAATATGACAAGAAAAGAAAAAATACAGATTAGGAAGGAAGAAATTAAGCTTCTCTTTGTTGCTAGGCATGGTGGTGCATGCCTATAACTCCAGCACTCAGGAGACTAAAGCAGGAGGGTTGCCAAGAGTTCAAGGCCAATCTAGGGTATGTGATGAGTTTGAAGTTAGTTTGGACAATTTAAGACTTCATCTCACAAAAACACCAAAATCCCATCTCTGTTTACATATGACATGATTAAGAAGACACATTGAAAACAATATTTTTTCTGGAATAATAGGAACTGACACTATCTGATTTCATTATTTATTCTAATGCTATAGTAATCAAGACAGTGTCGTACTGAAGGAAAACTCAGTCACTAGCCTAACTAAGTCCATGTTATCCCACTCTGGCTCTATTTTCCCTTTCTAAATTTTTCCCTCTAACTCCCACTCTTCTTCAGGTGCCTTGAATTCTAAGAAGGTCAGGACTAATGAACAAATGTCATTATAACAAAGGATTGAAAATATCCCCAAGAAATGATGTGCCTCAAAGAACAGATTACTCCCATGATGAAGTTGTTCCCCAAATGGAGGTAAGTTCTCCATGAAGGGAATAGAGACAACACCCTTGAGCAGGAGCAATCATCTCATGGAAACCAGATTGTTTCCTTCAAGTTATGACTGTGATAACAACTTCTCTAAAACCAGAACTGAGATAATGGTTGATCAGATCACCAGGCTGAACAAGATTACCTACTCTGTCAGCTATCTAACATCGTCATTCCCTCAGCTATGCATGCTTCAATTCTTTTTTACTTATTTCCTCTCCTATAAATTCTCAAAATTTCCTTAAGATAGACCTGGGGTCAATGAATCTCTTTTTTATCTGTTTTGTTTTCATTGTTTTATCTAGTGTAATCCTATTGGTTAAAAATTCTTTCACTGTCCACTTTAATTAGCATATTCAAACAGGCAGTGGAACCTAGTCCACTGGGATCCTCCCTGGAGCCTAGAATTTTTTCTTAAAACTCTGGTGAAAGAACAGACAAATAAACTGCAATCGAGAATGCTAAAGTAGAGCCACATAAATATGTTCAGCTAAACTTTGAAAAAGAAGTGAATGCCATGCACTGTAGAAAACATTATCTTTTCATCAAATGGTGCTGGAGCAATTGAATGCCCACTTATAAAAGAAATCTAAACAGAGACCCTATACCTTTCACAAAAATTAGCTCTAAGTGGATCTTAGGCTTAACTGTAAAATGAAAAACTAAGGTACTGCTACTACAATAAAACAGAAGATCTTGTATCTAGTGATGAAAAAAAGAACTGATGTCATTATTTTTTTTTAAAAATAACACTATCAAGACAAAGGGAAAGCAAGAACAAACTAGGAAGAGACATTTCAAAAGTAAACATCTCTGATAAAAGACTGCTATCCAACACATACAAAGAACTTTTAAAATAAACAATAAAGAAAGAATCTTACTAAAAATGGGCTAAATATCTTAACAGACACCTTACTATAGACTATGTATAGATGGCAAATAAGCTTATGAGAAGATACTCTACATCATATGATATTAAGGAAATGAAAATGAAATAACCAATAGAATGGCTAGAAGTCAGACTACTGACGCACTCCATACTAGTGAAGATGTAGAGTGAAAGAAACTATAATTCCTAGCTGGTAGGAATGCAAAATGATATGATGACTTTGGAGGATAGTATGGTAGTTTTATGAAAACCTAAACCTATTTTCAACCACATGGTCCAGCGATTGAATTCCTTATTTATCCAGAGGAATTAAAACTTTGTCAACATACAAAAACTGCAATAATATTTATAATAGCTTTATTCATAAATTGATATAAGAGTTAAAAATAAGAACTGGTGTTAATACTATCTTCAGATAATATATCTATAGAAAAAACTTTAAAATGTACATATTAGAAAATCTGGATATGATATCAAAACACAAAATCAATTTAAATTTCATACAACATCAAAAGAGACAAATAAAATGTATTTGACAATAAACATAAAATAGTAATGTTCAACTTCCTTAGCAATCAGGGAAATGCAGATCAAAACAACTTTGAGATACCATCTTACACCTGTCAGAATGGCCAAAATCAAAAACACCAACGATTCCCTATGCTGGAAAGGATGTGGAGTAAGGGGAACTCTCATCCATTGCTGGTGGGAATGCAAACTTGTGCAACCACTTTGGAAATCAGTGTGGCGGTTT
>PVIU01032259.1:0-13766 GCA_004026605.1 Ondatra zibethicus
CCTCCACTGCCCAGGGTCCTATCTGGGGACATCCCCGTGGACACCTGGGAAACCCTCTAGAGCCAAGCCTCTTGCCAACCCTAAAGATATCTTCTTCCCTGCTCCCATATCTGTCCTTCCTCCATCTCAACCATCCCACTCTCCCAAGATCTCCCCAACCCTCCCCTTCTCCCTTCTCTCTCCCCCTCTCCCCTTCCCCAACCCCATCCCCATCCCCATGCTCCCAATTTTTGCTTGGTGATCTTGTCTGCTTCAATTTTTCATAGTGGAGAAGGAAGTCTTTAGATGACTAGACTCAAGCATAGAAATTGAGCCATGAGTTCAAAAAAATTAACCACTTCTGATTAATTTTTAAATATTTCCTTCTGTTAATAAGTTCTTTTCATTTGATAATTTCTAGAGACAGGAAACTGGAGGAAATCCCACATTCAGAAAATAGCATCATGGAGGTCAAAACTTCTTTACTCGTGGGATTCATGCATTCAAACAAGCAGTGACTGTATATACAAACTATTTCATTGTCCTTTATGGGTAGAAAAATGTATCTATATTCCAGTAGACTCTCTGGGGTCTTTAACATTACTGAAAGTCAGGAAAACAAAGAAGCACATTAAGTATAAACTTGAACTTTTTCTAGTCCCCTGATTTTACATGCTCTTCAGATTAGGAGTGAGGTCTGTCCCTTCTACTTTAATTTGGACATCTTGGTCTTAAAATAGAAACAGATCATACATTATAATCATCAACATTCTCCTATAAATAATTTCTCTGTGGTATGGTTTTCAAGTATGGGACCTCTTCAAATGAGGAGTCTCTAGCCTTCTAAATATTACCGCACAAGTGATGTCATGTCAGATGATTCAATAATACACTGTTTCTGAAGCAGCATGGAGAACAGACACATGTTACACTGCAGACTGTTCTCCAGGCAGTCTCTAAATTAGTGGAACCTGGGCAACGGTGAGGATCTGAATTTTATACAGTAATGTTCCATGCTTGACTTCACTTGGCTCTTGGATCAAAGGGCAGGGAGAGGAAATGAGCAAAACCTTTTCTGTGACATGCACAGTCAAAGTCAGAGTGGGTTGGGGGGGGCAGACATATTGAACTGAGCTTCTCAGAAAAGCCACACCCATGTCAATGTTACAACAAAGCTGGCTGCATTGTTGTGGGGAGTTGGAATGGTGAAGAACCTGAGCAAAATTTCCTTTGGTTCTTTTCAGTTCCTTCAATAGTGTTAAGACAAATACACAGCTTTCACCTCAGCAGGTAGAAGATATAAATTATTCTTGAACTCAAATGTGAATGACCATGGACTGAGAACACATATTCAGGCTTCTCTGAAAGATGTGTTCCATGTGGACGTGGTTAAATGAGATTGTAGTAGCTGAGAAACAAAGAGAGTCATAAATAAAGATATCTACTAAATGTAGAGGTGGGGACCACAGGTGGGTGGGTTACAGAAAAGTGAGGCAATTACTGTTAGACATTTCAGATGCTATCTAATGACATCCATAGCTCTGGAGCTGGTGAAAGCTAGTGGCCTATTAAGGCTATACTTCACAGGTTTTAATAGTCACAAGGTGTTAGGTCAGACACAGGGGTGGACAGCAAATGGCTTTCAAAGGAACTAAAAACAAAATTAGCCCAAGGTAATTTTGCTCCAGGCTACAACATTTTGTTTCCATAATCAGAAAGTTCACTCATTTGGCCTTGTAGAAACTGTAATACAAACACAGCTTTCCTTTTTATTCTGGTAACTTCTGTTTACGGTTCCTCCAGTTGGTCAAGCATCATCCTGGCAGAGGCCAAATATTGTTCTGTGTCCCAGTTCTAGCAAGACTCATTCCTAAAGTCTGATGAAAATGGAAAACAGTCTTTAGAAAAGAGATAGATAGTTGATGTAGTCATTAAGGAATAAATCCCTAGATCACATCGAATTTACCAGGCATTATGGTCTGTGTGTCATTTCTGCTTTATTTCACTGTCTGTAGGTGACATAGGAGGGCTTTTTATGTTTAAAGTTAAATCAATCAAGGGCACAAGAAGCAGAAGGAAACAGATTTATTATCTAACCAAACAATCATTTTCTTTAGCTACATTGACTACATGTTATCCTCTGTGTTGTAGTTATTTGTACTTTGTGAGATATTTTATGTGATGTGTGGAGTACTTGAAATAACATTTTATCTTTTAATTTTAGTTTTATTTCTGGTCACTTTGATTCCATACATATAACTTCATGTGAAGTGGCTAGCTCTGCTTTAAAATATTGGTCTTTAATGTCTATATTATTATAACTCTTATTTGTAATCAATAATTTCATTTGTCATAATATTATGATAGGACATCAGGTTCCAGATTGGGATAATAATTGGATCGTCACATTGTAGGAAAATCAGTAATTATGATCACCTTATATTTTTTAGTAACAAAATTATCTTTTTCCCTACTTACCAAATATTAGCATCTGTGATAAAAAACAAGAGTCAAAATCATGAGAAATTAGGGTTTCCATATATTTTAGGGCATAGTCTAATATTTATTTTATAAGCAAAATGAGAAATAGGATTTCAATGAGAGTCACTTTATAATATTTCCATTTAGCTTTCATTGTCAAAATGTGTGTATTGTTTAATTAAATAAAATCCCTTTCAACTTTGAAGAGTCTTTAGGGTGACCCATAGTAGAGCCAACTCTGCTATGGGTCACCTTAAAGACTCTTCAATAAACTCACTCAAGAAACATGAGCTCTTAAAGCAAAACACCATGAATACTGTTGTCATTGAAGACTTCTTGCTTTTGTACAATTTAGACAAAATGAGTCAACCCAAATTACTGGTCATTCTTATCAAGAGTCAATGGAGCTAAAGTTACTCTAAAGCAGTCTGAAATCTGAATATGTCAGAGGACTTCCCAAAGCTTTTAAATTGTTGAATCTCAAACAGAAAAGGTCACCAGAGAAGCAAGCATCTTCTTTGAGTCTAGCCTTTCTTGGTTTTGTTTGTGCTTCTGAATAAAGAGGGCTTAGATACCTCAAAGATTCTCATAGCAGTGGACAACATTTGTGCATTTTTATGAGTTAATCCTGGGGAAGAGAAAAGGTGTAGGACATGGAAGTGACACTCTGACTGGGGTAAAGGTAAGATCCAAAGCATCTGGAACTTGTACAAAGCATTGTCTCTGATCCCTTTGTGGGTACATTCAGGCACCCCAAGGAAACTTGGATGGAGCATATTAGTGGAGGAATTGTGCTCTAACCACATGTTCTCTCTAAGGATGATGCGAATGGATGAGAGTGATGCTACTCTCCACTCTAGAGTCCCTAGTGTTGTATCTGCATTCAGTGCCCTTGAAGTAAATGCCATAAGGCATCCTCAAGAACTAAAATAAGGTAGAAATTGAAAATTTAAAGAAACAGAAATAAATATTTACACGTTCTGGTCCGAATATAATCTTGCTGAGGATGAAATTTGGCCAAAAACACTTTGTAGCCCATTCCCTATGGTGGGGTGCATTGCTCAGCCTTGATGCAGGCTTCAAGAGGGGAGGGGCTTGGTCCTACCTCAACCTGATGTATCAGGCTTTATTGACTCACCACCATGGGAGGCCTTACCGTACCTTCTGAGGAGTGGATGGAGGATGAAGGGTGGGGAAAGTGGGGGGAGCAGGAGAAGGGGAGGGAAGGGGAACTGTAGTTCATATGTAAAATGAACAAAATAAAGAAAAGAAATCCACCAAAAGTGTTGCACACAAAAAAATGAAATTTGACCAAAAGATGGCAATTTAAACTTTAATACCATCCTGCAGCTGGTCCTACTTTATTAGAACCAAGGGAAATGATCTAAAGAGCCTTAATCTTCAGGCTTCCGTGGATTTCTACCACGATAGGAACCCACATAAAGAAAATGACAAGAGGGTGGAAGAAAGGCCATCAGGGCACACTAGAAATAAAACTTCCAGTCATCCATCCACTCCTATGCCTGTAGTACTGCCCCTAAAGGAAGACGCCTACTCCCTCGGAAACAATTAGTAGCCACATTCTCCTTTCATTCATAGACCCTTAACAATACAAGAAAGGCTTCTTTGGGGATGCTCCATCACTGGAAAGAATATGAATCCGTCACCTATCTTGGTTCTATCTTATCTTCTGGGGATGTATAAAAGCCCCCATTCTCTGCCCTCGTGTAATTACATACTTCTGTCTTCTTGCCACCTTCCCAAAAGTGTGAAGCTCCTTTTTGAAGCCAGGCCCACTGCTGTGTTATTCTTTTTATTGCCCCCAAATATTCCTAAACTTGATAACTAAAATAACTATGTTAGCCCAAGAACTCTCAAGAATAGAGTAAGCTCAGGCCCCACAGACTCAACTGTTGTTTACTACTGCCGTCTTCAGGTAAAACAATGACACAGGAAGAACCCACTCCTTACATGACCACCTTTCAGGGCTAAAGGTAATTAATACAGAGACTCACAAAGAAAAGACAGCCTTACATATTCCCCAGAGTTAACCTTGTTCTCTCAAAAGACAGACACAGCTTTTAACTTTGTCAATGTAATAAACACACACACAAAACCTACTGAGCTCATTTAATGTTATTTGCATGTACTTGTGTTTAAGACTAAGCACATGGGGTTGGATAATCTAATAGAGGGTTCATCACTGAAGAAAACTGATTTTTTTCTTTTCTCTGTAGTCATTGCTAGACTGTGGTTCTTCCTCTAAAGGGAAGGGTGGGCTTATGAAATACTTCCCATTCCTTTATGTGTGTAGACTAATTTTCTCACTATGTGGAGGTCTTGTTTCGACAACCAAATTGTTGTGAATTCATCTACTCTGAATTTCTTCAGGATTTCCAACAAGAAGGTACAAAGGATTTTGTCAAAAGCTGTTTCTGTGTCTATTGGCATGTCCTTTTGTCAACTGATGCAGTTTTTAACACATTTAAATGTGTGGACCACCCCTGTATTGCTGAGATAAAGTCAACTGATCATGATGACCTCTTTTGGTATATCTTCAAATTCTGTTTGAAGTATTTTGTTGGGAAATTTTGCACCCGTCTTTACCACGAATATTGATCTATAATTTTTGTTGCACCTTTGTTATTGCCACCCTGTTTGAGAAAGAAACACATTCACTGCCTAAGAGCACTCTGACCCTTGGCACACTAGGGACAGAAGGAAATAGTTCATACAGCAGGCTTTCCAGCTCAAGGAAGCTGGGATGTGCTGATTCTTAAGATGCATGAGCTTGTTATGCTGCCTCATCTGAGAAAGAAGCACATTCTATGTCTAGGAAGCTCTGGCATTGGCACACTAAAGACAGGGGAAATGATCTGTACATTTTTGCCCCCAAGGATACAGGAACGTGTTATTTATTAAGATGTATGGGCTTGTTCCCACACGTTTTCTATCCATACTTGTTTGTCTTGGTTCTTTCTTAAGTACTTCACCAATATGGTGTCACATTTCCACTTCCAGTGCATCCTTCTTTTGGAAACCATGGGCATGCCTGCATTACCCACTGTAACAGTTCTTGTAAAGCCCCAAGACTAACCACATCCCCTGCCTGTGTAAGCAATGTAAAAGGGTCAAATAACGACGTGAAGATTAATTCTGCCCCACTGATACCCAACCTTCAAAAATTCCCAATCTGGCAGCAATTAGGTAAACTGAATCAATGTCCCTGTTTGGTTGGTACTTGCTGTGAATAGCATGAAACAAGACTTGGAGTAGGCAATGTGATTTTCAATACAAGGAGGCTGCAAACCCAAACAATATTTGAGTAGCTTTAAAGATGCATAGTATCCAGATGAAAGAGCTGGCCCTGGCGTCACAAGAGTAGGAAAGCTAGCCCTGACACTCACTAACTGCAGTGCATGAGAAAGCAGTCTCTGGTTCCCATCTGGGCGGCACACTAGATAGAATTGACCCTGTTGTCAGGGACTCAGGTGAGCTAGTCTAGAGGGTGTGAGATCAAGAGAGCCGACCCTGCCCCCCCCCCGCCTGTATGCCCCCTACAGAAATCAGGAAAGAGGACCCTACACCTTGCCTGGGCAAAACAGTAGAGCTGGCACTGGCAATATGAGTGAGGGGGGCCCAGCGCTGAGGGCCCAAGATCAAGAGAACTGGCCCAGCTCCTTGCTGTAGGCTGCATTGGGTGAGCCAACCTGGGCAGTGCTGGAGAGCTCATCCTGGTAGTGAAGATGAGGGAAAGCTAGCAAGCTGACCAACCCAGCTACCACCCAGGCCCAGAACCAGGGCTATGAGCTCACCTCATCTATGAACTGTTGGAGCATGTGAAGGGGACGAACCTACAAATCCAAAACTACAGGATCTCCATGACACAGGACAACAGCAGGATATCCAAGAGAAGCCCCAGTGAGAGCCAATTGCTGGTGGTGCAGCAGAAACCAGAGGCCTTGAGCCAGACCCATGACTCCTGACAATGAACACTTGCAAGTAAAGATGAATGGACTAAAGGGTGAACTGTGTGACTCAGTGGGCCACACTACAGCTTCTATGACAGGATTCTTCTTACTTTTATTTCACTTTTGTTTTGGTTCTTAGTTTTGTATGGTTTTCGGGGGTTTTTTTATATTTGGTTTTGATTTGGGGGAGGTTCAAGGGCAGAGGGCTGATGCAAGGGAACGGGGAGATAAGTGGGATCAGAAAGCATGATATGAAATCCACAAAGAATCAATAAAAGTAAAAAAAAAAGATGCACAGTATCCCCAGTATTGAGATTTTATTAGAAGAAACTACCTATAACGATAGTATGCAGTCATTAAACCATGTTTTCAAGAAATAGAATGTTTTTCTTAATATGTTCTCAGGGAGAACAAAGACAAGCAAGTTTGGATAAAAAATGTATGGAACATAACAAACCCATACATCTTAAGAAATAACACATTCCTGTATCCTTGGGGCAAAAACGTCTGTTGTACAGATCATTTCCCCTGTCCTTAGTGTGCCAATGCCAGAGCTTCCTAGACATAGAATGTGCTTCTTTCTCAGATGAGGCAGCATAACAAGCTCATGCATCTTAAGAATCAGCATATCCCAGCTTCCTTGAGCTGGAAACCCTGTTGTATTTCCTTCTGTCCCTAGTGTGCCAAGGGTCAGAGTGCTCTAGGCAGTGAATGTGTTTCTTTCTCAGATGAGGCGGTTGGCAACACTTCCCCTTTTGTTACCATAATAAAGTTAGCATGACTAACTCTGGAATGAAGTATTTGATTTGCTTTTTTATTTTATAAGGAATTATAGTGAAGAGATTGCCTGGAGTCTCAGAAGAAACTTTGGACTTTTAAACAGCGTTGAGACTGTGGAAGGCTACAGGGACTTTTGGAGTTAGGCTAAATGCATTTTGTATGATGATATGACTGTGAGACTATGGGGACTGCAGAATGTGGTTGTTTAAGTGAGAACTGACCCTCAGAGTGCCTGGCATTTGAAAACTTGGTCCTCAGTTGGTGGTGCTTTGGAGGATGCTTAGGAGGTGCAGCCTTGTTAGAGCAAGCACGTCACTGTGAATGGACTTTGAGGTAGAAATTCTCTATTTCCCATGCGCCCTCTCGGCATCATGCTCACAGTTAAGGATAAGAGCTCCCAGAAACCTGCTCAGGTCACTATGCCTGCCACTTGCCGCCATGTTTCCCAACCATCTTAGGCAGCCAAACATGGCAGTATTGTTCAGATGGTGCTGGTTTCAGAGGCATGATGCATTAAGGAGTGACGACCCCATGGATTCTTCCTCCGGTGTTACAGAGAGTCATTGAGGTCAGGCAATGTGTGAAAGAACAGTCCCTGAGTGACAGTACTAAGAAGAAGAGACACTGGGAGGCTCTATTACATGAAGCTGTGAAGGTGAAGCATGGGTTGCGGTGGACGATCCCAAGATGTCGAAGGTGCCAGAGCTGTGAGACACCTTCCAAGGAGAGCTTCTTTCAGGGAGCGGAACTTTCCCAGGATAGCTATTTGTCTCAGGCAGTAACTCTGGAGGCACTGAACCCTGCTGGATTCTGCTCTTCTTTGGTTCAGTGTTTGCTCACTATGCTGTTATTCCTTCCTTTAAAAATGGAACTGTATATACCATACAATTAAATGTTGAAAGTATTTTTTTTAATTTCACAGGTGATTTGAGTTAAGAGATTACCATGAATCTCAGAAGAAACTTTGGACTTTTTTTTTTTTTTTTGGTTTTTTGAGATAGGGTTTCTCTGTGTATCTCTGGCTGTCCTGGAACTCACTCTGTAGACTAGGCTGGCCTTGAACTCACAGAGATCTGACTGCCTCTGCCTTTCTGAGTGCTGGGATTACAGGCGTGCAGTACCACCGCCTGGCTTGAGATTTTGGACTTTTAAAAGCATTGAGACTGTGACAGACTATGGGGACTTTTGTATTTGAACTAAATGCATTTTGCATTATGATATTGCCATGAGAGTATGGAGGTCATGAAGTAGAAGGTGGTGATTTGAGTGAGAAATGTCTCCCATGGGCTCAGGCATTGACCATTAGCCTTGTGAGTTTTATATCAACCCAACACAAGCTAAAAGTCAGCTAAGAGGAGGTAAATCCTAAGTTAGAAAAAAATGCTTTCCTAAGACCAGTCTGTAGGCAGGCAAGCCTGTAGGGCATATTCTTAATTAGTCATTGATATGGGAGCATCCAGTCCCATACGTGGGAACTCCCTGGGGATGCTGGTCCTGAGTTCTATAAGAAAGCAAGTTGAGCAAGCCAAAAAGCAACATCTCTTCATCATCTCTACATCAGCTCCTGCCTCCAGGTTCCTGCCAGGTTTGAATTCCTACCTTGGCTTCCCTCAAGGGACTATGGTCCAGGATATGTAAGCCAAATAAACCATTTTCTCCCCAAGCTGCTTTTGGTCATGGTGTTTCATCACAGAAATAGTAACCCTAACTAAGACAAATACTTAGCCCTCAGTTGGTTGGGGAGTTAATGAGGAGATGTAGCTGTGCTGGAGCAAGCACATC
This sequence comes from Ondatra zibethicus, assembly GCA_004026605.1. Taxonomy (NCBI): domain Eukaryota; kingdom Metazoa; phylum Chordata; class Mammalia; order Rodentia; family Cricetidae; genus Ondatra; species Ondatra zibethicus. Next base: position 8,994 of record PVIU01032259.1, read on the forward strand.
AATGGGGGCAGATTTGGAGAGATTTCCAGTTCCTTATCTCTGCATCATGCTCATGGCTAAAGTCAATAGTGTCCCTAAGAGTTTATGTAATTTCTACGGTTTATCATTATGTTGAGTCCTAGAGTTATGCCAATATGGTCAGATAGACTGTGGGGAATTATATTAATTTTCTTGTTTGTTGAGACTAGCTTATATCCTAACAGGTACCCAATTTATAGTCTACCCCATGGTCTGATGAGAAGAAGCTGCAGTGTTTAGGTGGAATGTTCTGTAGGTATCTGTTAAGGCCATTTGATCTGTGGTGACATTTAACATCACTCTTTGTCGCTTTTTTCCCCCCTGCACGACCTATCTATTTAATGAGGGTGGGTTTTGGTGTCACCAACTATTACTATGTTGAGCTTAATCTTTGACTTTAAATATATTTGATCTAATATTTGATCCAGTGCATGTATGTCATTGGAATGTCCTTTTGTTGAGTTACCTTCTTTATCTTTTCTGACATATATTGGCTTGAAGTCTATTTTGTCCCATGATATGACAGTGGCTTTTGCTTGCTTCTTAGTTCTGTTTGATTAGAGTACACTTAGCCATGCTTTCTCCCTAACGTGGTGTCCATCTTTAATGGTGAGGTATGTTTCTTGGAGGCAGAAAAAGGAGGAATACTGGTTTTTTTTTGGTCCAATCTTTTAGTTCTCACTTTTGATTGGGGAGTTGCAACTGTCGATATGCAGAGTTATTGAAAATGTGTGCTAATTCCTGTCATTTTGTTGATTGTGTAGTGGTTTAGTGTTGTCCTTGTTATTACTTTCTTACTAAATATATTAGTAACTTTTTAAAATTTTCTGTAGTTTCATGGATTTTTTAAAATATTTTCTTCTGTTTCTTCTGTTTGAAATGTTTTTCCAGTATCCTCTGTAGAGCCGACTTAGTGCTTTAGAATGATCTTGTTATGGAAAGTTTTTCTTTCTCTTTTCATTAGGGTGGATAGTTTTGTTGGTATAGTAGTCTTCTGTTGGTGTCTGTGGTCTTCTAGGACTTGAAGTACATAGCTCTAAGCTCTTCTACCTTTTAAAGTTTCCATGGAGAAGTCAGCTTTTATTCTGGTGGGTCTGCTTTTTGGGCCTTTTCTCTTCTAGCTTCCAATATCCTTTCCATTAAAATAAATAATGATTAGCACAAAAAAGACTTATTCAGTGTGGCCAAATTATTAACAGGAACAAGACAAAACCCACAGTGATTCCCGCAAGTCTGTCTTCTTGTATGATGACATGAGGATTGCATTGAAATAGAAAGCAAGAGATGTGCATAACTAAGCATTCTGGCAGGGTGTGATCTCCTGCTCCCAACTCCAAGTCCCTTGCAAGGTCATCTGCTGCAAGGTCATCCACGGATATTGTCTCTGAAAGACAAGTTCCTCCTCTGGATGCCCCCAGGATTTCATCCATTTCATCTCCAAACCGGAGATTCTGGGGGAGATTCTAATTTGGGGGCTCCATTCCTGTAATAGTCTGATAACCAAAGAAGGGAGCACAAGTGTCTTTTTCAATTATTCTGACCAGACAGACCGAATACCTTACTCTACTCTTTGTTTTAACACCTAAGTTTTGAGGTGAAACACGCTTACTTGAAACAAACATCATAAGAATACAAGTAGGAACAAATATTAGAGTACACTCCAGACAGTGTCAGGTTGCCATGCATAAGAATCACTTCTATACAACCTGTTGGCTTTTAGCTACTTGTGGAAGGGCTCCACGAGGAACTCTATCTTGTCTGTTTGAAACAGGGTCTCTCTATGACACCCAGGTTAACCTCAAATTTATGATACTCCTGTTTCAGCTTCTCGAATGCTGGGATTACAGGCAAATGCTACCATGTATTTTTTTTTTAAATTAGTGGTTAATGTGGGAAAGCCTAACCCATTGTTGATGGTGCCACCCCTGGGCTAGTGGTCATACATGCTGCAAGAAAAGAGGCTGAGAAAGCCACAGGGAGCAAGTCCATAAGCAGCACTCCTTCATGGCCTCTGCATCAGCTCCTGCCTCCAAGTTCCTGCCCTGATTTCCTTCAAAGGACTGTGATTCAGGGTATGTAATAATCTAAATAAATCCTTTCCCCTCCAAATTGCATTTGATCATGGTGTTTTATTATCACAGCAATAGAAACCCTAACTAAGACCGTAAAAATAAACCCTTTAGATCCAATTTTAAGCAACTAAGAAGTGTAGAAGGAATGGATCTTAGGTCAGTCATGCTGGTAGTCTTGTCCTTTGAGTAATGTCCTAGAATCTCTAAACTTTTATTCAGGTTCCTTTTGCAGAACATACATTTATGTAGAATGTTTAAAAAAATCACAGGCTTTACAAAAACACAACTATCAAGTAATAGACGATATTTTACATATAATGCTTTATAAAAACACAATCAATAAAATACAACTTAAACAATTGGGTACATACCAATATCTAATACCAATTGATCCTTAGAAGACATACATAGTACAACAGGGAATATACATATAAAAAAGAGCCAACAAGTAGCTGCCTGTTCAACAACAAAAGAACTATTTGGAAGCCCATTATATATTAATTTATCTTCTACTTCTAAGGTAAAATTTAGAATCTATGTCTATATAGCATTGCCAATCAAAATTTTTAATTTCTTACAAATTCAGAGATAGTGTTAGTTATTACAGTTATGACAAGTAAGTGTATATCATACATACAATAGTAAAACATTATTTTGTCAAAAGAAACTTATAGTGGAGAGAGGGCCTGCTTTTCATCCCAGCCACCCTGCTAGCTTAACCCCTGAAATAACAATATAGAAATTGTATTAATTAAATTACTGCCTGGCCCATTATATCTAGCCTCTTCTTGGCGAACTCTCACATCTTGATCTAACCCATTTCTATTAATCTGTGTTTACCACAAGGTTGTGGCTTACCAGGAAAGATTTAGCATGTCTGTCTCTGGCAACTCCATGGCAGCTCTCTCTACTCACCCCGCCACTCCCCACAAAAACAGAAGAGTAGCAGGAGCTAAAGCCTTTCCATCTGAAATCTCAGTTCCAAAGACATGGCCGCTATGTCCTTCAAATGTAGGTCTATGTTTATGTGTATTATTGTGTTTTCTTTAAATTTTTTGACTGTGAAGGAGCTAATTACAGAGAGACATTTCATTGTGTGGTCCGCTAAGCTAAACCAATATGTATATCATAAAGGTATCTTGACTTCAAAATTTGGGTCTAAGGATATGATTCTTTGGAAAAAGAGGTTCTTCTTTTGTTTTCACAGAGGATGAGACCCTGTGGATTCCTTCTAGACCAATATGGTATGATAGACCACACCCCCCTGAAAGGTCACTGTGAACACCTTCAGAAAATTACTTCACTCAACTGCCGACTGAGATGAACCTGGCACACAGGATATACCATGAAAGACCTGATTAACAGCGTCCCCATACAGCAGGAAAAAGTTTGGAGAGAAAAAACTATGCCCATATTCCCAAATATTGTTTATAAATGTTCTTTTACATTTAAAGGGGGATATGGTATAGATATGAATAATTTAGATTGGTATAAATTTTGCTTTATTGATATAAATTTAAGGTCAATTTTTTTATATATATATGTATTTCTGATCTTGATTAAGGTATTGTGATTGTGTAGTTCATTTAAAAATGTAATGTATAATTAAGAAATATAGGTTAATAGTCATCTATAATAGTCAAGTTTGTAGTCATGTTAGATTTTCTAGATATATAGAGAAATATTTCAGTTAAATAGCATTCTTCATATCTTTCAAAGACTACAGAATATGGCATTTAATGTTTTAATAACTTAGGGCTTTTCTTGACACGTCTACTCCTGGCAGCACTAATCTACTTCAAAAGAAAAATAGGCTTCAAAGAGGCTCCTTATGGAATTTGTTAGCCATTTAGGCAAGAAACTGTTCTTGCCTGGACTGTTGCATAAACTGAACATGAAGAACCCACACAGAGAGGACTGCTGAATTTGCCTAAAGGTGAGATGATCCTTCGGGGTTCCTGATTCATAAAAGAGTCTGCGAGATATTTTCCAGGATACAGAAGAAAGTAACTAAACTGTCTTAAAAATTTCCTGCTTTATGAAAAAGTCTGCTGGATACTATGGGCCTGTAGGCTGAAGATGGGTGCCCCAACAGTACAAAATAACTTTGGGTGACTGTCCAGGAAGCAATGTGTCTCTGTCACTTCTAGAGTTTTGGAAGTTGCTTACTTCTCATTTATTTAGGTAATATTATATCCTTCTGGAGTCTTTGATGGAGTTGAAGAATATAGTTGTAATTATCATTTTCCTTAGTTATGATAAAAGATAAAGTAGATATAAATATGGTAACTGTTTTGTTATATGTAATTTTACTATGTTAAAGTGAAAACCTTTCTTTTTTGTTTAAAAAGAAAAGGGAAAATGTTGTAGGAGGTCCTTCTGTATTTGTGTTGCTTTCATTGGTTGAATAAAGAAACTGCCTTGGCCCTTTGATAGGGCCAAACATAGATAGGCTGGGAAAAGAGAACTGAATGCTTGGAGAAAGAAGGCAGTCAGGGAGAGCCGCCATGGAGTCGCCAGAGTCAGACATGCTGAATCTTTCCCAGTAAGTCACGACCTCGTGGTGACATACAGATTATTAGAAATGGGTTGAATCAAGATGTGAGAGTTAGCCAATAAGAGGCTAGAGCTTATGGGCCAAGCAGTAATTTAATTAATACAATTTCTGTGTGGTTATTTTGGG
>PVIU01032260.1:0-13765 GCA_004026605.1 Ondatra zibethicus
ATTATCTTTTTGGGAACCTAGTCTTTTTGAATGCACACCTTCCTAGGCCAGGATGGAGGGGGGTGGACTTGGACTTCCCACAGGGCAGGGCATCATGCCCTCTCTTAAGGAAGAAGGGGGAGGGAGGAGGGGTGGGAGGTAGCGGGAGGGGCCTGGGAGAAGGGGAAGAAATGTAAAAATTTTGTTTTTTTTTAATGGGAAAAAATAAAAAAATAAGTAAATAAAAAAACTGTAATCACGACACGTTTAAAACCCACTGTTATAACATCTATCAGTATTTCCTTCCAATGCTTGCATTATATTTACCATTGTTATGTTTATAATGAACAGGGCAAGGAAAATAGGTATGATTTAAATGTACGTATCACATAAAAAAGATGATTATTTAAAATGATCTAATAAAACAATCTCATTTGAATTATTCTCCAATTTATTTATATATTAAATAACACATTAATTTTATAAATATTCCCATTTTATTTTTGCTAATTAAAATAATTAAAATTAAAAATTCTAAAGTAAGTTGGGCAGTGGTGATGCATGGCTCTAATCTAAGAACTAATAACGCACCAGCAGGCAGTTCTCTGTCAGCTCAATGCCAGCCTGGTCTACATAGAAAGTTCTAGGACAGGCAGGGCTGGGCTGCACAGACAATCCCTGTCTGAAAAAACAAAAGCAAAACCAACCAACCAGCCAACAAACAAAATTTCTTATTAGAATTTTTTAATATTCTAAGACCATAGCTTAAAGCTTGATCTACATTAGTCACTACATACCATTTCCTCATAATAGTGCTTAAAAGTTAGTGAGAAGCTTAGTCAGTTGGTGAATAAATAAAAGAACATAATATATAAAAATATGAATTATTATATTACATTGAACTACATTAATATAATTGAAATATTAAAGACTATCAAAATGATAAAACAATTAGGATCAAGTGTATTCTGTCAACTTATAATTTTTTATTGTGAAAGAAAAATAGAATGATAGGAAGAGAATGGATATAGACATTCAGCCCTGAACTATACATGAAAATAAAATAGATATCTCTGTATTATACATCAAGATATGCATATTTATAGATAGATATTCATGTGTGTGTATGAATGCAAATTCATTCTCATTATCAGTTTTCATTTCTACTGACTATATTGAGAATAGCTTGTTCCCATATCATGGCTAAAGGGAACATTTCTAGTCTTCATACTCATATTTAATGTTTTGAATACTGTAAGTATTAGTTTGCTGGTTATTCTTATATTTTAAAGTTATAAATTAAATATAATTATATTCTTTGAAATATATTAAATTGAATCACATTTTCTTATGTTTATAGATAAGCCCAAAGTGCCCATTTCTTCAAGCTGCAAAGTTTGTATATGACTTCCTTCAAATGCTTGCAGCACTCTTTGCATCTTAATGACTGTGCACCTGGGGGATGTCTTCAATTGCATTCTGAGAGTTTCTTTTTTAATGTATTAATTCTCTTTGTTTAAAGTAATATATTTAATGTAGAGTTTAAGATATGCTAGAGTAATAGACAGATTTGAACAAATAGTAGTTAGGTGGATAATGAGTTCATACAGATAGATAGATAATAAATTTGTTTTTACACAGTTTCTATATTATGCAAATTTCAAGATCAGTTCTCAGCAAGCCTGAAAAGCCAGGTGACTCAATGGTGTACTTTCTAAACAATGACTCCTAAGATTCAGGCCCTGACTAAATTATGCTTTAATTTGGGTAGTATTTTGAACACAGTAAAACTAAACAAAAAAAAATCATTTTCAATTCAGACTTTTTTTTTCCTTTTCTATGTCCTCAAATCATTGGGTAAGGCCTATCCTGACCAGTAACAACAATCTGCTTTTACAAGTCATGGGATGAAATGTTAATCTGATCAAGAACTACCTTAACAGAGACACCAAAGTGATGCTCAGAAAATGTCTGTGCATCTTCAATCCACTGACATTGGCAAACAAAATTTGCCATCATTTGATATACTAGATATTATGCTGTATGTAATTTATACTTCTTAATAAAAATTGGAAATTAACACTAAGCAGCTCAGTGTTGTTATATATTGTCTCAGTTAGTCTTTTGATGTAATAAAACACTCTGACAAGATCAAATTAAGAGTTAAAAGTTTTATTTAAACTCATAGTTTAAATATGAATTTAAAGCAACAGGAATTTAAAGCAACAGGAGCTTAGAGTGGCTCATCCCATTCACCATCAGAAATCAAAGAGGGATGGCTGCTGTGGCTCAATTCCTCTCTTCATTCCTAAGATCCATGATCCCAGTCAGGGAATGGTGTCTGCTTCAGCGGGCGAAACTTCCCACCTCAATGAGTGACATCAAGATCATTTCCCATATGCTTGCCCAGAATCCCACTTCACAGGTTATTCTAAGTTCCATGAACGTGGCAATTAACACTAACCAACACAGTCTCTAATCTCATTCATCTGGTAGTTTAATAAACAAATATATCTGTGATTTGTTCTGAGTTTACTTAGTGACAGTATATGTATAAGTTCACTCTTCTGTTACTGGTGGTTAAATGACGAGAATAACTTTTATATAGTATAAGTATAAGCAATATACTATCTCCAACGTGAATTTTCTATGCTGTAGCTCTTTCAGAATTCAATCATACCATATTCTTTCCCGGCTTATTTGGTCTTTCCCTTAATTTACCTTCTTCCTCCCACTCTTTCCCTAAATGGCTCTTCTATCCTTAGATAATCTTTCCTTCCTCTGTGTCTCACCATGCTCTTTAGGAGTCTTTGCTTAATGCTCACTGACACCAAAAATCCTTCTTTAAATGCAGCGCAAGTCACATCTTTCATTCAGGCAAGGGGTCCTGAAAAGAGCGTGAACTTTAGCAGGAGACAGGTCCATGAGCCATCCGCTGATTTCTAATTTCCAAAGTGTGGGTGGTCTTTTGTTTAAAAAGTTAATTCTTTCAACCTTCAGTTTTCTCCTATTTAAATTGAAGGTAAAGACATTGCCTCAAAAGTTTAATACAAAGATTAAATATTGTGGAGGACATTTAGGACCAATGACTACTAATTATCACCATTTCCCCCCTCATCCTCTGTCCTATGTATTTTCCTTTACTCTGGCTGTTACAGATGACCTGGTACAGACATGGAAGTCTATGTGTCTGCTTCTAAGGATTAAAGATTTAAAGAAATAGTATCTGTTCTCAAAAAGCTCAGAAGCCAGTTGAAACACTATAAAATAAGTAATAATTAATAGCATGAGAATATTCATGAAATAAGTAAGATATGTGGAAAATAGGTACCAAATATCACCCAAAGGGACGAACAATTTTTTTTTGCTTACAAAGTTCATTGTTTCTATAAACAATAGGAACATTTTTAAGTAACTGTATTAGTAAATTTGCATCACCATAACAAAATATCTGAGATAGTTGTCTTTATAGAGGAAGGTTTCTTTGGGTTTATGATTTCTAAAGTTTATGTCTACCTACAAAAGATTTATTCAATTGTTATGTGGCAGACTTCATTTTTGTCATGGTAGAAAAATATTATAGAACAAAAATGCCTAGATCATTGCCGACAGGAAGCAGAGAAAGTAGAAATGTCTGGAAACAAAATACCTTTAAAGTCATGACTTCAGCAACAGACTTACCTCAAATAATAGCTCAACCAGCAATGAACTCTACCAATCAAAGACAAGGCTTTGGCCGACAAAACACTCATTAAAAATTCAGAGACAAGCAATATTTAAAGGCAAAAGCAGACTGATGGGGACTTGAAGGGCTTTCAAAGCAACCAATATTTTAAATGATTAAAAGTAAATATTAAATAAAACCAAAGCCTCAACTATATTGAAAATTCTTGAAAGATAGAGGAAAACATACTCATTTTCATATAATTCTAGCATATCCTAAGTACTAGTAAAGCTAACTGTTCACTGAAGAAGAATCTACAAACTTAAGATTATTTCCATCAGTATTCTTTCTAAACTATACACAGACAATAAAGAGCTCAGATAAAGAAGGGACAACTTTATGAAACATAATAATATTTCAAGGTAGAATTTTTTAAACTCTGATATTATGCTATGGGAATAGCATTATTTCATTCATCTACCTATTAGTAAAGTGCTAAAGTTATAAATCATTTTGGAATTTTATGGTTTTACTTGTTTATTTTTTATTTTGTTTTTGTTTTTTATTGGACTCCGAAGAAGAGAAAACAAATCAAGACTTCTCAAAGAAAAATTTATTTCATATGAATTTTCTTTCACAAATCATAAAAATTGAAATATTTAGTGTGCAGTATTTTTGAGATAATTGATTAGGTTATATATACATCAATATTTGAACTGTTACTTGAAATTTTTCAGTTTTAAAGTTGTTTTAATTATTAACTGAGGTATGAGGAGATCAGAATTTTGAAATGATGGAAAGCAAAGGAACATATTGCAGAAATAAGGAGAACTGCACATATTCCATAGTAATGTTTTAATTCTAAAAATCATGTTCACAAAACAGTAAACACATGTAGGATTTAAGCAGTTATTCATTAACAGTATTTAATTTGCAAATACCAGGAAGGTTCATGTGGGCTATACCTGGTCATTATATATTTAATATCAAACATGGGTGATCAAGCAAGTTTCAGGCTCAAACAGATTCAGAATCAAAACTCAGCTGTCTAAACAGAAATATTTTCAGATTCTTATGGTTTAATCATTGGCTAATATCAATAGAATATTATACATGATCTTTTAAAATAGAGAGATAATTACAAATATACATGTGTTATTTTCTCCACAAGTTAATTTTTATTGAACAACGTATTTGTTGTTAATTGCCTTTACGGGTAAATTGTGAATTCCATTTGACAAAATCAGTCATTAATAAATGATTAATCATGTAGCAAGCCTTTTATACAGAGTAAGTTTCAGGACAGCCAGAGTTACACTGAGAAGCCCTGTCTAGGAAATCCAATACAAACCAAACAAAAAAAACACATTCTATCTATCTATCTATCTATCTATCTATCTATCTATCTATCTATCTATCTATCTATCTACCTATCTTTCTATATTTGTTTATTTATTTTGAGGCAGGGTTTCTCTGCATAGAACTGACTGTTCTGCAAATCACTTTTTAGAACAGGTTAGCCTCAACTCACAGAGATCTGCCTAATTCTGGATCAGAACTTCTGGAGAGATCAACTTGGTTGGACTGGGGACAACTGGGGGTAACTTGGTGGATTGGGTTGGAGGGGAGGTGAAGGTGGAGGATACTTAAAGACATGACTGGAAAGGGGGGGTGCATTTTGGAGTCAGGTAGAAACTGATGAAAGGGAACTAGCACCTCAGAGAAGACTCCAAGTATTAGTGGATAGATAGCCCAAAATCACACCTCGCGTGGAAAGCTTGGTGACTACCCCAATTGTCATCAGAGAGCCTTCACTCAGTAACTGCTAGAAACAGATGCAAAGACCTATAATAAAACATTAGGCCTAGATCAGGGGATCCTACTAAAGAGAGAAAAGAAGGATTAGAGGATCCAGAGGGGTCAATGGTGACAAGAACATCAAGAGAAACAACTAACTTGAAGAATATCAAGAGAAACAATTATCTTGGCTCATAGGAACTCACAGCTTCTGAATTAACAACCAGGGAGCCTGCATGGCACTGACCTAAGACCTCTACATATATGTGATAGTTTTGTAGCTTTGTGTATTTGTGAGATTCCTCATAATGGGAACAACGGATATCCCTAACTACTTGATTGGCTCTAGGGAATTTATTTCTCATATTGGATTGCCTTGTGCAGCCTAAATACAAGAGGATGTGATTGATCTTACAATAACATGATATGCCATGCCTTAAAATATCCATGGGAGGCCTGCCTTTCCAAACAGAAACAGCAGAGAAGTGGATTGATGGGGTATAGGGCAGAAGAAAGAGGGTTAGTGGATGGAATGGGAAGAGAGGAGGGAGGGTAAACAGGTCAGGATTTAAAATAAGTAACAAAATAAATAAATAAGTAAATAAAGTACTGAAAGTATTGACAATATGACCACGTTAAAACTGTGTTAATTGATTCCTACAGAACTTATACATGGGTCATTGTCTTACTGAGCTATACTTTAATTTACATTTTTCTTTCAGAAAGAATTTGTACTGTATATATTGATGATATTTAGCATAACTTCATTGAACTTAATAGTTACATCAAATAAATGCAAATTACAACTTATATTTAAAGTAGAGGTATTTGAATGCATTTCAAAGTTACTTATTGATTTACTTATTGATTACTTTATATTATTAACCAAACCACATATAAAAGAATGGATTTTTCTGAATCTTAATAATTCAATGATTTATTCTATTTAAATTACTATATTATAAAAAAATTTCTCCTGTATTGGACAATTTGTCAGAAGGGAAATTAATCAGATAAAATAAATTCTCATGTGAAAATGCTACTGTAATGGGTAATTATGACTTCTGTCTCATAAGGTTTATAAGGAGACATTTACAGTCCAGAGGCCTTGTTTTGATATTTAAGAATGTCTCTCTTTCCCAAGTGGATCTATTGACCACTGTTTTATTTCAAGAATTGCATAAATTCTTGTTTTATGATAATCTGTTTCTATTATATAAAATAAGTAGTATTCCATGACAGCACACAATGATCAAACTTTAGGAGTAGCAATATGAACATCATGTGTTCATTATTAGGGGTAGCACTAATAATATAAAGTAAAAGTGATGTATCCTTATGAGGTTATGAAAGCTTGTGATTTCAGCCTGTCTTGCCGGTAGGCAATTTCCTTGTAGCTTCTGCTTTAAAATACAGTGTTGCTTCATTTACCCATGGTACCAGGAAGTGAAAGTTTCTCAAATCAGTAGTCATTGAGAATTTAGGTCTTTACTTCTTAAACTAGGTAAAGGAAAAGAATTGACTGAGTACTTTCTTGAGCTGAGTCCCAGATAGGAGTGCTGCCTGTGGCTCTTAGGTAGATGTTGCATTTTAGTGAGAGCCCATGACACAGTGATCTGGCTAAGCCAGCCAGGAAAAAAGGTGTTATTTTAATTCATTGAATCTTGGGTTAATTTGGAACAAATTGATAATTAACAATGTATGTGCCCTGCCAAATTAGAATGAAGCATTCCTCAATGCAGGAAGTCAAACTGTTCTTTTAGCTAGGAAAGTTATGTTATTATTCCATGGACAATTTTCAGTCCCAATAACAGGATTCATTATTTGTAATTAAATATATATAGAGTGATATAAGACATTTTCTGCACAGAAGAGGTCCCCTATGTCTTGAATTTAAGAAATAACAATATTTGCACTTTGTTGATATATTTTTAAGAAATATCTGGTGAAGCTTATTAAGATAATCAAAGGAAACATTTCTTAAGACACACGGCAATTTTCCTGTTATTTTATATTTAGGAGACAAGACGATTATCTCATTTCGGGAACATTCCTAGTCTTACTCCTAAGCATAATTATATAATCGAACCCATATTTACACCTGACCTGTCATTGAAATGGGGTAGTAGCAGCAGTTTTATTTGAAGTTTTGGGGATGTTCTTCCTAATTCACAGAGGTTAATGCTGTTCAAAGTTTTCTAGCTGTAACTTTATTGAACACATTTGCTGCAATCTCTGGGAGTTCCAAGCAAACCTGGTCTACATGGTGATTCCAGTAAAGCCAGGCCTATTTTACAAAGAAACTTTGTCTCGAAAGACCAACACTAAAACCAAAACCAAAACAGACCAAAAAGAAAAAGAAATATCTTCTCTGCTTTCTAGCATTTCCTTAACATTTTTTTTATTTTTATTTTTTTCTTTGTATAGTTACATAGTTTCTTTTGCAAAGATTTATTTTGAACACCTTCGATAAAACATGCTGAAAGACAACAATCAAAAGAAAAAATTATTTGCTACATTTATTTCTAAAATACCACATTTTTCTTGGCAATATGTCTAAAATAAAAAAAAAAAAACCTGTGTGATCGGCCCACTGAAATATAATACTGGAAAATTAAGAAAATAAATTATTTCACAGCAGCTCTCATGGTATTCTCTTTCAGTCTTTTTCACCATCTTCCATGATACTTCCTGGGCCATAGATGCTGGGACTATGATGTATTATATCGATTGGCATTGGGATAACAACAATTCATTGATACTTGTGTTGTATCTAGCTGTAGTTTTCTGTTATGTTCTCCCTTGACTGTAAAGATAAGTTTCTTGAATTAAATGATAACCATACTTATCTGGAGGCATAAGGACAAGCTTTAGAATGTCATAAGGAATGTTTTTGTCTTGCAAAGTGACAGTCATAGATTCTCGTCTAAGGTAAATGACCTCACAATCCCGGAAAATTGCTAGGTTTCTAATACCAGGAATGATTTCCAACTTGTTGAATTTCTGTAAGTCTAGTGAGACATCTTTGATTATTATATTGTATTTGGGGACCATGTAATGTAGACCACAGAAAACAGGCTGCATAAAATGATAAGAACAATGACAGGACCCATGCACACAATAAAGTGGAAGGTGGAAGATTTCTTTGGGGTTTGACCTTAACAACAGCCAGCTAGGGACAAGGCCCCTTATTTATTTTAAATCAGAGATATCATCACTAAACCACACCCATTCAAACAACAAAAATGTTTCAACAATGTGTCTATAGATTTTTGTATGCATATACAAATATACATATATGCCTACACATATATGTATATGAGAATAATAATCAAAGAAAAACATTAAGAGTGGGGTTCGTGGAAGGAACTTATGGAAAGTATCTGAGAGGGGATAAAGGAAGGAAAGGAGAGGGTAAATGGTGTAATTCAAACTTAATTGAAGGCATATTAATGATAATAAATATAAATGCTGATATATTATTAGTATATAATTGCCTGTTTATGCACTTATAAACATGTTAGCAAGAGGTAATTTAATCTTTAAATTAAAAAGGGAGAAAAAATGGTTGTTGGTTCTGATTTATCATACTGAATTTCCAGTGAAAGTATGCATGTTTTCTGACTTCACTGTAGGCATAGATAGAAATAATTTTAAAATTCTTAAAATATTTAAGATTTTATGACTTTTGTAATTTCAGAGTATATAGAGTTTATTACTTTATTACATCTCGTGTTACTTATTAACAACATAGCACAGGTGCTGATGAAACAAAAAGATGCAAACTTTTACATGAGTATAAAGTTAAGCAGATTAACTTGAATGACACCTGTACTGTTTTAGATTGTTATACTTTAACCGTTTGTTCAGAAAGATTCATCACTACAAGATAAACAGACTTCTACTGTGAGCCTCACCAAAACCAGATCACTTTACCTGTGAACATCGGTGCTCTGCGTGTAGTGTAAAAAGGCATGGTTGTATCTATACCAGGGTTCTTCGTGCTGAGGATGGTTTGTGTTGGGTCCCTTGAGGACAGGCCTTCGCACCCCCACTTGATCTGTTTTGCACTCTTGTGGTTGGTTGAAAACAGGAACAATCTGTTGTTTTCAGCAATGTCTTTAATTATGTTTACCCCTAAGCCATGTGAGTTGCTGTGATGAGCTTCCTGCTTTTGCTGGCTTGGCCTCCCCTGCTGAGGGCTATATATACTATATGAGAAAGTAGAATAAAGGCTTGTCTGCAGAACCTGAAGTTGTGCCGTGTGTTAATCCCATTGTCCCTTGCTCAGAAGAACTACAGTTGCCATGCTGGCATGGCAGTTGGCCATTCAACATCTCCTGTTTTGCCATGCAAATTCTAGGAATTTGTTTCCTATTTTAATGACTATGTGTTTGGAGTATTAGAGGGGAGAGTTCCTCTGATCTTAGGTTGCTTTTGGTAGTGAGTTCATTTTGTTAAATTCTATTCTGCCATTCAGTGGACAGCAGAATTATTTCCATCTTCTAGTGTCTCAAATTCTTTCTTCGGAGTGTCAGTGTTCTTATTAGAGGTCATAGGACATATATATCAAAAGAATGATATAAAACAAAGAAATAAACTAAGTGAAATCTTGGTTCATGACAGCTTGGCAAAGGTGACAAAAATATAAATTTGAGAAAGATGTACCTTTTCAATAAGTGATTCTTAGGAAAATTGGATGTTACACAGAGAAGAACGAAAGGGGATCTGTAACTAAGCACATACAAATATCAAATCAAGATGGATTTAAAATCTCAGTGGTTAAAAGTTCTAGAAGAAAACATTTTGACAAATACTTCAAGAGTTATTCATATGCAGTGCCTCTCTGAATAGGAATCTGATAGCTTAAACATTTATAATAAAAACTGATAAACGGGATGACATCAAATTGAAAGCTTTTTATACAACAAAAGAAAGAATAAGCAAAGTGCAGTTTCAGTTTACAGAATGTGAAGAGATATTGCCTAGAAATGGTAAAAATGTAGGACATATGAAGAAATCTAAAAATTAAAGAAAATGTAATCTAGTTAATAAATGAGGAAGTTAATTAGTTGAACAGACACATTTAAATGAAGAAATGCAAATAATAAATAAATACTAGAAAAATATCCAGTGTGTCTAGAAATGTGGCATAAAAAAATAAAAACTGCATTAGAATTCCTTGTCATCCAGTCAGAATCAAGAAAGCAAACAGCAAATGAATAGATTGGCAGGAAAAACCCATATATGACTGGTGGTAATGCCTGTTAGTCCAGCACAGCAAAATTCATAATGTGTGCTTCCAAGCATGAAATAAAATTACTATGTAATTTGCTTGATAATATAAATATCTCAACTCCTTTCTTGTCATGGAACTAATTGTAGTTGTCTAATTACAAGATTAGCTTATGTGGCCAACAGTGAATAAGTATATGTAGGTGTGTGTTTGTCTATGTGTGTATTTGTGTGTGCACACTTTATTTATTTACCCACATTGAAGATCAGAGCTAATTGATTAGCATATATATATATTCATATATATATAAATTGTAAATAATTGTATTAAACATTAAGCTCAACTTAACAAAGATATATATATAAAGATATATATGTATATATATATAAAGATATATATATGTATATATATATGTATATGTATTAAATGCTTTCTCTCATGAGTGCTACTTTGGTATATTTCTGCTGTGTCGTACTCCATTGTTTAATGTACCACATTTTCCTTATCCATTCTTTGGTCGAGGGGCAATTAGGTTGTTTCCAGGTTCAGACACTGAAAGAAAGAATTAATAAATGGTACCTCCTGAAACTGTAAAGCAAAGGACAGTCAACAAGACAAATAGTGAGATGAAGTCCTGTCTTATCCAGCTACTCTGCGTGCCAAGGGTACTTTGCAAATTCCTACATTCCTTTGTAACCAGAAAATAATGGCAGTCCTACATGAATATGTAATGTCCATTTTACCCTGGAAGAAATGGACACCTAAGAGGAGCACATAGCACTTAGCAACTGGTGATGCCAATTTTGATATGTAGCTAATAAGTGTAATAGAATACCCTCTAAAATCTATGGTAAAATGTTAAAAATCAATGTAAACCTTTATGCCTCTCATATCTATGGTCATGTGTAGATAATCTTGTAAACTTTGATAATCCAAATCATGTGAGAGAAATTTTGTTTGTTATTGCTGATACCTCAACATTAAAAATCAGATGCATGAGATGCCAGCTGTAATAACTGATGAAGAACTGTCTTGTGAATTAAGAGACAGAGTACCATTTGACTGCCAATAGTTATTTTATATATATATATATATATATATATATATGTATGTATATATATATATATGTACGTATTAAATGCTTTCTCTCATGAGTGCTACTTTTGTATTTGGAGTGAAAACAATGTGAGTATAAAGCAAAATTGATCAGAACTTTAAACTCTTACGAAAGGTGTCTCCAAGGGGATAAAGAATAATAATGAAGACATTGAATATGATGGAGTTACAATACATGCATATATAGAAATTTCATAAGAAATTCACCATTTTACACAATAATTGAATATAACATATAACTTATATAAAGAAAAGTTATCTAGCAATATGGCAACAGCACTGAAAGAATGTTGTGACACAACAACTAATTGCACAGTCATGAAAGTTAATGTCCAGTGTGTCTGCACAACTTCAAAAAAACCATCAATACTGTGTAAATTCTGCTTTACAGTATGTAAATCACCAAGCCTCAAAGTAGAGAAGCATGATCCATTCTATGGGTCCTCTGCCTTTCATCAATGCTGGACAAAAGTTCTACATAATAGTAAACAAGTATGAGCTTCAATAAATAACCTTTTCACAAATCCCTCCTTAGTCAAATATGAACATTGCTAACTATCCTTTAAATAAATACTTCATAAAGACTCATTAAGGTATAACACTTAATAAGATAAAAACATAAACTTCTCTGATGTGGGATTCCCCTCTGTATGCTGTGATTACTATTGGTTAATAAAGAAACTGTCTTGGACCTGCATAGGGAACAGAGCTAGGCAGGGAAAAGTAAACAGAATGCTGGGAAGAAGAATGCAGAATCAGAGAAAGGCCATGTAGCCCTGCCAGAGTCAGATGCCAGAGCTTTAGCTAGTAAGCCACAGCTCCATGGCCATACACAGAAAATAGGAATGAGTTAAATTAATATGTAAGAGTTAGCCAATAAGAAGTTAGAGCTAATGGGTCAAGCAGTGATTTAATTAATACAGGTTTTGTGTGATTATTTTGGGGGTAAGCGGCCAGAAACCAACAAGCAGCTGTCCTATCCTCCAACAAATTGGCACCAATGTGGTTGACTAAAACACACATAAAACCTGAGATGGCTTGAGAAGGAATTCTAGACACTAAAAATCAAGTTTAGCCGAGGTTTTTATTTTGAATGAGCTTTGCTTGCTGGTGGCATGCCTCTGCTCTTTTAAGAGGGGTTTTCCTGATTCAGTGATAAAAGCCACACCAGTTTGAAATGAAGGCTTTCTGGGCGGTGCTGCCAGCCTGACCTCTGGCTCTTTTGGGAGACCAAGCATTTGGATGGGGTTTGTGAGACGTGTGCTGCGGCTTGCTTGATGGAAACATGGACTGGCTGTGTGCCTGGAAGTGGGTGGTGTGTTTGGCTCTCAGAAGCTGTGAGCAGCTCTGCCATTTTGGAATGAGCAAGGCAAGCAGGAAGTACTACATGCACCCTACTATTGTCGCACCTTAGACTCTTAAGCACTTAGCATTTTAAAAAGTGCTTTTGGTCAGAAAATAATTACAGATATGCAATAAAGACAAATCCAGATAAAAAGACCTATAAATGGGTCACAGTGTTGGATAAATATATGTAGGCTTGGGAGAGAGAAGAAACAGAGCACAGAGAGTTATAAAAAAGTAATTAAAAAAAACAAAGTCTTTAAAGAGAATACACAGTCATAGATTAAATGAGTAAAGATAATAAAATAATATTAAACTTTTAGAAAAAATAATAGAGTAAAAACAAGCCTTGTAAAGATGGAAAATACATAGAGAATATGTATATTATTGTGTTATCTTTGAATTTTTTGACTGCAGAGAGACATTTGATTCTAGGGACTGCTAAGCTAAGCCAACATATATATTTCAAAGGTATCTTGAATTCAAAATTTTATGATATGTTTAGGATACCATAACATATCAAATATGTTCCAAAGAAACATATTTCCACAGAGGATGAGAACCTGTGGGTTGCTTCCAGACTAAAATGGTTTGATGGACCAAGACCTCTTAAAAAGGTCACCTTGAGC
>PVIU01032261.1:0-13764 GCA_004026605.1 Ondatra zibethicus
CTGGTGGCACAGGCCAGTAAACCCAGATACTCAAAAGGCTGAGGAAGAAGGATATAAAATTCAAGGCCAGCCTGCTTAACAGAATAAGGCCAAGGCTGGTTTGGTCTAAAAACAGTTAAGAGAACAGCTTGGTGTACATAGTTCAAGGACAGTCAGAGTTACATAGTGAATCCCTGCTTCAAAATTAAAAAAAGGAAGGAAAAAGTGTAGATGGAAGTTTATGTCTTGCACCGGCCCACAGCCATTCAGTCCCAAATAAGCACACAGAGGCTTATATTAATTAATTATAAACTGGTTGGCCTATTAGCTCAGGATTATTATTAACTAGCTCTTACAATTTAAATTAACCCATAATTCTTGTCTATGTTTAGCCATGTGGCTTGGTACCTTTTCTCAGTGCAGCATTTTCATCTTGCTTCCCCTGTGTCTGGGTGGCAACTGCAGACTGAGCCTTTCCTCTTTCCAGAATTCTCCTAGTCTGGTCACCTCGCCTATACTTCCTGCCTGGCAACTGGCCAATCAGCATTTTATTAAATCAATACAAGCGACAAATCTTTACAGGGCACAAGAGCATTATCCCACAGAACAATAGCTTTCAGTTTAGTATTTTATGGGACTCCTGAGTTTATGAACAAGTGGGTCTCTGATTCTTGTGCCTGTACTTGGAGCTATTTCCTTCTGTTGGGTTGCCTTGTTCAGTTTCAGTGTGATGGCTTTGTTTTTTCTTATATTTTATTTTGTCCTGTTTGGTTGTGATTTCCTAAAAGCCTGTTATTTTCTAATGAGAAACAAAGGGAGTGTATCCAGAGGGGAAAGGAGATAGGAAGGAACTTGGAGGAGTAGAGGGAAGGGAAACTATAATCAGAATATGTTGTGTGAGAAAATGTCTTTTCTCAATAAATGATAAAATTTTAAAAAGACATAAAAAGAATAGTTCCAATGATAAAGGAATTAATACTGGAAATGCCAAAAAAGAGAAAGCAACTGAAAATATCTAATCTAATATTGTATGTGTGTGTTGCATACAATACAACACAACTAAGCCTAAATGAAAATGTAAATAAGTGTATACACAAAAATGCAAATAAGTGTAACTTACCTATAAAAAGACTGTCTGAGGCTATTAACAAGTGACAGCTGTTGGGTAAAAGAGTCAGTGTTTTCCAAGGATAAGGCCCATGAAATGCTACCCATTGTCCAGTATATATGGGTCTTTGTCCACACATGTACTGATGATACTAAGTAGAATCAGTGGGGTTTTATGTATTTGTGAGGCCTCAAACTAGTGGTAATCTTCCTGCTTCATCTTCCCAAGTGTTGGGATTATAGGTGTGAGCTACTATGCACAGTTATGAAATAGCCTTAAAAATATTAGCAACACAAGTACACAGCACATCAAAATAGATTATGATCTTATGGAACTCATTCCAATTATGCAAGGGGGTTGCACTATCAGGAAAGCCATTAATATAGCCTGTGTATTAATGAATCCCAGGAAATAATTGTAAGGCTATTCTACACATAAAAAGATATTTATCAGCATTGCCATTCACAGAATGAAAGTCCTAGTTTCTTAAGAAAATAAATTAGAACTGCTTTTTAAAAGTTTAAAAGTGTTTGAGATCTTCTTTACATTAAAAGAGATCTAACAATTTGCAGAGTTAATTAAGTCAGATAAATTGCAATTAACATTACAATGAGGCACTTATGCATGCCTACAAGAACGATGAAAATGGGAAAGAGGGCTTCTTTGTGCTCCAACAAGATAGCTATGTCTGGCTGATTTGTAAACAAGAGAAGTTAATTCTTTCAAGGTTTGGAGTCAAAGGAGTCCAAGATTAAGATCTGAGTATTTATGGCATTTTTGCTCTATTTTTTTCAGCATAAAATATGAAGGAAAACAGAGTAGGGACCCAGTCCTTCAAATATAGCTCATCTTCTAACACTGTTGCACTGAGGATTACATTTTCAACAAATGAAACACTTCCAAATGGAAGTTTCTGCGTGTTTGCAAGGATGTGGAGTAATGCAATGCTCACATACTGCTGATGCTGATGAGAACACAGAGTTGAACAACCACTCTGAAACGTTGCTTGATGATATCTAACCTGAACAGGCACATACCTTATGATCCAAAAATACTACTCTTCGGTCTGCACCGAAGAGAATAAAAAAAAAATGTCCATCCAAAAATATATGTACAAAAATGTTCATAGCACCATTATTCAGAACTCAAAAATTTGAAAGTATTTTTTAAGGGATTGTGCTGGTTTAGTAAATTAGTGGTTGTATATTCTTCTCCAGTAACCATGGTTTCACTAGCCCTCAGTAGTCAGGTAAGTTTTCAATACCAGACATAGTATCCCTCTTGTTAATCAGGTCTTAGTCCAATTGGAGAGCTGTTGGTTACTGCCAAGGTATGTGTGCCACTACTCTAACCTTAGGGTTATCATGCAATGCTGATCATTGATGTGATTCATAGGTGTCATAAATACGCAGCTGTTGGTTGTCTTCCTCCTTTGGAAACTTGCATGACATCTTTAGTACTATGAAAGCTAGTCCTGAGAAAGGGAGCACCCATGACCTAAAATTTATGCTTAGGCACCTCTTCCAATACATCTTCACCTGATTGAATATTGTTATGGTAGCCTCATCCAAAGTAGGGATGTAATTTTCTAATTTCTTTGCAGATGCTATAAACTCACTTCAGTTTTGGAGTTAGCCTATAGATTCCAGGATCCTTTGCTGAATAGGGCTAACATCTGTGACCGACAACCAAATGAGTGAGAGTTACACGAGTGATACCTAGGCCAGACTTACCCCACTCATTCCACCTGACATACATTAATATACAATGAAAAGCTCTGCACTATCCTCAGATGATAATGCATAGTTGTATAAGTAACTTCAGAATGGTACATGGTTATATCATGCTAATAACTTGTTCTTGTAATAATGATGAAGAGATACTCAATCTTCACGAAATTCTATAGTGGTTACTCAGCGGCCAACTCCAATAGCCAAGGAAAACTGAGGAAAATAACCACTATCCCAATTTGTTTGCACTATGTGCAAGGAATTAAAGAAGACTGACATGGTGATTAGCAATTAATCTCAAGTATTGCTCATACAAGTCACCTGACAGTTTTAGAAATACTGGTATATACATTCATGTATGCAGACAAACACACATACATACAAGTTGCTTTTCTCACGAGTCTAGAAATTAATGGAGATAGATCATTGAGAACAAAAATTTAAGGTTCAACAGACTCAATTTTTTAGAGCATAATTCTTTTTTGGGGATGTCACATCATGTACTCCGATTCTGCTCACCTCCCAGTACCTAAATATCCTCCCATCACCCTTGAAGCATCCCCCTGCAAAAGAAATCCCCTTAAAATCAATTAAAAACAAAACAAAACAGCAAGAAAATCTCACTCCTCTGTCTTTTCAACACCTCTTCATTCATCCTAGGGGCATTGGGAGCTGTGGTGTGTCACACAGAACACTCTTTTATCCAATCAACCCCACTCACAAAATGTTCCATGCAATGAGTCATTGGTCTGTTTCTAGGTCTCTGGTATGCCATCATCCCTGGATCCTCACCAAAACTCCACTCAGTAATTCTGCTGTTGCCCCAAGTCATAGAGATTATGCGGATATCATTCTGCAAGACCAGTCCCTTCGCATACTCCAGTAGGTCGCAGATGGGGTAGATGTTAGGGTGAGCCAACCCAAAGCTGGGGATGTGGGTCTGGGTGGTAGCTGAGCTGGTTGGTCTGGGCCACTGGGATGAGGGGCAGAGACAGATCTCCTAGGCCCATGCCATTGAGTCCATCTCTCCCATGCCCACGGTGAAGGATGGAGTCATCTTTCCTGAGTGTGGAGGCCAGATCTTTCATGGGGGGCGTGGCCAGCTCTCCTGCTACAGTGACCAGTGATGGGCAGGGCCAGCTATCCGAGGGACAGTTAAGTGTGGGGCTGGCTTAGCACGGCCCTCAGATTTCAACGAGGTTCCTATGGTCCCCTGAGGAAGCATTTCCATGGACATCATCCCAGACACCAGCTGCAGCACAATTACAGATCTAAATATGGTCCTCGGCAGCAGTCCAGGCCCAGATGTCACCATGACCCTGATGGTAGCATAGGTCACCCAGATCAGCATGGCCCTGGCAACAGAGAAGCTCTTGGACACCAACATGGTCGAGGTGGCTGTCCAGACCCCAGGCATCTGCACAGGCTGTGATAGTAACAAGAGCAATAAACATCATCTCAGACCCTAGCTGCTGCTGGGCCATGGGTTCAGACATGGTCCTAGGTAGCAGCCCAGGCCCAGATGGCACTATAGCCACAGGTAGCAATGCAGACCACCCAGATCAACATGACCCTGGTGGCAGCATGGCCCTCACATATTAATATGACCACAGATTGTAGCCTAGACTCCGGGCAACCATTTGGCCTTTGGTGGCATCATGGGCCACAGACATCAACACAGACCCTGCCTGGGGTAGGACTATGGACTATAGTCCTCAGCAGCAGCCCAGGCTCTGATGTCATCATGGGCCCAGGTGGCAGCACAGGCCACTCAGATAAGCATGGCTCCAATGGCAGAGTGGCCCTCAGACACCAACATGGCTCCAGGCGGTGACCCTGACCCCTGGCATCAGCAAGGCCTTTGATGGTATCAGGAGCCATGGGATGTCAAAACAGATCGTGGCTGTGATAGAGCCATGGACCTAGACATGACCTCCAGCTTCAGGCCTGGCCAGGACAACACCATGGCAACTTGGGGTGGCACACAGACCACCCAGATATGTATGGTCCCAGCTGCAACATGACCCTCAGATCCCCACCTGGCCTCAGGTGACAGCCCAGACCCCGGGTATATACATGGCCTTTGACAGTATCAAGAGCCCAGATACTGGCTGTAGTAGGGTCACGGACCCAGACATGGCCCCATGCCAGACATCACCATGGCCCCGGGTGGCAGCACAAGCCATCCCGGTTAGCATGGCCCTAGCAGCAGCATGGCTGTCAGACAGCAACATGGACTCAGTTGTCTGACCAGAGTTATTCATGTGGCTTCAGTGGTTACAGAAGCCATGAACATCAACACAGACCCTGGCTGCTGCAGAGCCCTGGACCCAGACATATCCCACGCCAGAAGCTTGGGCCTGAATGCCATCTTGTTCCTTGATGGCAGTACAGGCCATTAAGATCAACATGGCCCCAGGGGTGGTATGGCCCTCAGACACCAAATTTGCTACAGGTGGTGGCCTAGACCCTGGGCATCCTCACATTCTTGGTGAAAACATGGGTCATGGACATCAACACAGATCCCGACTGAGATAGTACCACAGACCTAGACATGGCCCTAGGAAGCAGTCCAGGCCCAGAAGTCACCCTGGACCTGGGTGGCAAGCAGGCCACCAACATCAACCCATTCTTCACTGCTGTCACCTCTTCAGACCTGCCTCTTACTGTACCACATGAACCATTCTGCCTCTCTTTCTCTCGCATTTCTCCACCATATCCTTGTTCATTAGAGTGGCATCTGCCCGCCCAGGGCCTGTGCTTGTGGAGCTGGGCAGGCCCGTGGGTGCCTTCAAGCAGCCTAGACCATGAGGAACCAAACTGCCTCATAGGTGAACAGACTCAATTTTTACTACACGTATGCAGTTAAAGCAACTGAAATGTTTTAATATGGAAATTTTTGGGCGATGACATCCAGAATTGACTCTAGCATTTTTTTCTGTCCCCACCTTTGGCACTTTGCCAACAATATCTAAACGCTGATGTGGAAATGTAAGCAAACACATGATAAACATCAAGTACTTTTGTATCTCATAGTCATTAGCCTGAGATTTTAGCTTAGAAGATTGTATACAGCTACTTTTAAGTATTGGTGTGTTGACATGTAACAAAAAGCTTAACATAATATATATCCAATATATACTATATTAAATTATAGCATAATATATCAAATATATAATATATTAAATTATGGCATAATGTATATCAAATACATATATTGATCTAAAATGCTGCCACTGTCTCGGGATTAAGTCCTGCAATAAAAGGCTTCCTAGCACAGTGAGGCCCTGAATTCTAGCCCCAGAATCACCCACATAAAATGTTGTCACTATACAAGTTATTATGAAACAATAAGAAAACTTTTGCCCACAATTGTAGGACAATAACACTCCACAGGAAGGAATCCATGTCTGGTACTGGAAACCTGGTCAAAATAATGGCTGCGGAAGTCATAGGCCCTGGGGGCACTTGCTACTGTAGTTTAGCTGAATAGATGTAGTGTTAAAATATTTTCTAAATATCTTTTGGGGGTTGTTTGTTTGTTTGCCTTTCAAGACAGGGTTTCTCTGTGTATCTTTGGAGCCTGTCCTTGAAATCACTCTGTAGACCAGACTGGCCTTGAACTCACAGAGATCTGCCTGCCTCTGCCTCCCAAGTGCTGGGATTAAAGGCGTGTGCCACCAAGTCTCTATTTTTTATATATACATGAAAAATATTACTCTTGGTCTTACTTGGAAAAGCTTCTCCTTATAGTGAATGATGGATGAGAAGATGGGAAGAACATAAGAGCCAGAAGATCAAGAGGAGGGCTACAAAGCACAAGTGCAGAATGTCCCCTAAGCCTCAGCAAGAATGGTAAAAGGTCGTATCTAGAGATGAGCACTCAACCATCATTTGTTCTCAGAACCTTGAGTATTCATGAGTCTTTGCCTCCACTTCTGTTTAGTGCAATAAGAGCCAATAGTTCAACAGGGAAGGGTAAAAATCCATGAGCCAGGCCACTAGCCATGACTGTCTGTCAGCAAGGCTATCTTTGCAAAGGCCCAGGGCAAGCAAATGCAGCTGCTGTGAGTTCATGAGAGCTATGGATGTGTCATGCTCAAAATCTAGCCACAGCTATTGACATTAGGAGAGAGGGAGAGTCATTATATTCAATTGTTTATCCATGGTTGAGTTCATGAGGCTCCAGTGAATAGTCCCATATCCAGGGTCATACTGATAGCCCTGCTTAAACTCTGTGGGTCACAAGCAGAAAGACAAGAATGTGGGAAACAGATTTGTAGGGAAAGGGATGACTGATGAGGAAAGTAGGCTAAGTGTGAGGGGCTTATGGTAATCACAACTCAGGTGTTGTCAAAGGATTAATAGAAATTTAATTAATAGAAATAATAATGACAAATTATTCTACCCAGGAAAAATTAGAAGAGCGGTGGTGGAGCACACCTTTAATCCCAGCATTAATTTCCAGAGAAACCCGGCCTTGAAATACCAAAAACATGTAAATAAGGATATATAACTAAATGACATCTTGTATGTTTTAATATATTTACCAATACATGGTAAATAAACTTAGTTTATAAAGAATAAAAAGGAAATTAGTAAATTGATACATTACTTTGATGAGATGAAAGCCCCACTATTGTTATATATTTATTCTTAAAGTACATATACACTCAATAAAATCCCAGAAAAAAAAACCTAAAGGATATTTTAAAAGAAATTAACAGGCTATTACTTAAACTTATATAAAAACGTAAAGATACTAGACTATTAATCAACTTTGAGAAACATAAAAGTTGGAGAAACACTACCTCCTTTGGAAACATTTATAATCATGTCTCTGCAGAGTGATCTATCAGCATCAAAGTATAAAAGAGACCAGAGGAACAGAGTAACAAATCCAGAAATAGACTCACATATATATGAACAATTGAGTTTGACAAATTAAATGTAATTTGGTATGAAAGGAACACACTGTGTGAAAACTAGTGGATATCCATGTTCACAAATGTAAGCCATGACTCATATATGGCTCGTAAACAAAAGTCACGTGAAAATGGATCATAGACATAGTGTTTTTGTTTCTTTCATCCTTGTTCTATGAGAAAGGGTATGTAGCCTAGGATGTCTTTGAAACCCACCATAATCTTGCTGTAACATTCCAATTGCTAAAATTATAACCAAGTGCACCATTTCTGGTATTGATCATAGATTTAATCATAAAACATAAATATGTAAGAATTCTAGAAGAAACCACAGGAGAACATTCTGGTGATCTTGGCTTAGATTTCATAGCTGAGATGTCAGTATCAAGAGCTAGATATAGCTAGACATAGTGGCTCATGCCAATAATCCCAGAACTTGAGAGGCTGAGGCAAAAGGATCAAGGCTTCAAGGGTAGCCTGAGAACCATTTTGTTTCAAACAAACATAACAGGAAGCAGACAAATAGGCTTGCACAAAGTGTAAACTTTGATTCTTTCAAATGTACAGTTGAGAAAATGTAGACTAGCCTCTGACCAGAAGACAGAATTTTGGAATATGCATCTTATAAAAGACGTGTATCAAGAATATAGAAAGTCACATGAACTCAACAGGAAAACAGATTAAGTCAGAAAAAAATGTGTAATAAATAAACAAATAAATAGGTAAAGACTGAAGAGATGGCTCAACATTCAAGAGCGTATATTGCTTTTGTAGAGGTTTTTATTCCTAAGTTCAGTTCCCAGTGTCCAATTTCTGGTGGCTCATAACTGTCTGTTACTCTAACTCCAGGCTTCCATGAGCATCTGCACTCATGTACACATATCCACTTCCCACACAGTTAAAAATAAAATACACAAATAAAGCTTTTTAAAAATAAATAGTGAAATATTTTAATAGCAACACCACAAAAGAAAATACACAAATATCAAGCAAGCACAGAAAAGGTGTTTAACATCATCAACCATTAGAAAAGAGTAATGAAACATGATCAATGAGATACTATTAGGAAAATGACTCAAATTAAAAAGAATGAATATAGCAAATACTGGCAATATTGCAGAAGATGAAACCTAATGAAAAAAATATGGCTTGGAGTGCTTGATAGTGCATCACAATACTAATCTTCCATTTATATTACCT
Source organism: Ondatra zibethicus (assembly GCA_004026605.1). Taxonomy (NCBI): domain Eukaryota; kingdom Metazoa; phylum Chordata; class Mammalia; order Rodentia; family Cricetidae; genus Ondatra; species Ondatra zibethicus. Next base: position 8,943 of record PVIU01032261.1, read on the forward strand.
AATCATGCTATCACAAAAGACAGAGTCACAGATAGTCTTCATATCTACTTTGTGTATGAATATCCCAGATTAGAAACAACCAGGGCATATAAAAACAGATACTAAATTTGTCCACAAAGTCAATAGAAACCTTGTGCACACAATGTATATAGAAGAGAATTTAAAAGGTGAATTTTAAAAGCCAGATCTGAGCCTCCAGATGTTGCCTAGTGGTACAGTGCTTCATTACCATGAAGAAGACCCTGCCCCACCCCAGCACTAGAGAGTAAGAAGCAGAGAAAAGCTTTGACTTTTAAAAAACCTGCATGGTTCCATTTAAATGACCATGAAACCTAATCTAGAGTGACGGAAATACCATGCATTGCTGGGGATAACGCAGTGAGAAGAATAGCATGCCTGACACTACGGAATTGAACACATTACAGCCTGGAATATAATTATGTATTTCAACCTATCGGTTATATTTAAGGGATGCAGCTCATTGTAATTATAATATCATGTGTGATACTATTTTGAAATTACTGAACTCTGTATCTGGGAATGTGAACCACTAACCAGAATTCTTTCATGGTCTCTGCTTCAGTTCCTGCCTCCATTTCCCTTGAAAGGAAGTCACTTGCAAGTGACAAGTGAAATAAACTCTTTCCTTTCTGTCTTAGTTTGCTTTCTATTGCTGTGACAGAGATCACTGGGGCTGGTGGGGGCAGGGAAGAAACTGTTCATCACCAAGGGAAATTGGGGCATAAACTTAAGCAGAGCAGGAACTTGGAGTTAGAAACTAAAGCAGAGGCCATGGAGGAATGCTGCCTACTGGCTTGCTCCCTGTAGCTTGCTCAGTTTACTTTGCTATACATTTTAGGAACAACTGCCGAGGGATGTCATGGCCCACAGTGGACTAGCCCCTTCCGTATCAACCATTCATCAAGAATGTCTCACAATCTTGTCAAAGGCATTGTGATGGATTTATTTTCTAAATTGAGATTTTCTCTTTCCGGGTGACATTAGTTCACAATAAGTTGGCAGGAAAAAAAGAAAGAAGGAAGAAAAGAAACAAAGGAGGGAGAGAGGGAGGGAAGGAGGAAGGGAGGAAGAGACAAAGAGGAAGGAAAGAAAGAAAAGTGACTAACACAACCCCTCAGATTGCTTTTGGTCAGTGTTTTATCACAGAAACAGAAAGCAAACTAGTACAAAAGGCCTTCTAATTCACTGCATATTTCAACATCCCCTGGTACATACTAGGTAATTAATTACCAATTACTATTTAAATAGGCATTTTCACAGAGGAGACAATTGAGCTCAGAGAGAGTTATCCTGTTATTTCCTCCCATGAATGCCCAGAGTCTACATAGAAAGTTGTTTAATGACACCCTGGGGCACAACACTAGTAGTCTTTGGGGATAGAAAGATCTCAAGAGTCTCATAAATGAGACATCCTCCAAAGCAGCTCTCTAGCAGGAAGGAGGTGGCCAGGGTCTGGAATTCCCTGTTTCTGCTTCCTCACTCTGAAGAAAAGTCCAGATCCCTTCACCCACCCTCCTGAGGCCCCCATACCCTTAGCTGAGTACAAACACCTGGAGAGGGGACCCTTCTGTTCTCACCACACAATTCCAGTTCTGCTCTCAGTGACAGAGCTTTCATTCGGCTTGCTGCTCTTTATCTGTGTCTCGCTTTCTCAGCAAGTGTTCCTATCTCTTCCCTACAAATTCTGGGTAGAGGTTCCCCACAGTGTCCTACTGCCCTAAGTCTGAACTACAAACCAATTAAAATATAAGGTTCCATTTCAAATGTCAGTTGTAATTGTATAACTTCATTAAGTTGTATATACTTTGGATCTGGCTAATTTGTGTGTGTGATGTTCTTTATTTATTTACAATTTTTGTAACAAAAATATTTTAAAATATGAGGAAAGGTAAATGACATGTTGAGTGATTCTTAATAAAAGTGATACGGTGAATGCGACAGATTTTCTGGCAAATGATTCTTATTAATGAACTCCCAAATCTGATGGACTTAACATCTCAGCTGTGTTTGGACAGATGTGTGTCTGTCAAGGGAAAGTTATATAGGTTATCCTGGTAACAGGAGAAAACGCTTCAGGATCCCTTCCTTGAGAGACATTTCTCAAGGTGCTAAAGACTGCTCTTTTGGGTGTGTATTCCCCAAGCAAACTGCTATGGGTAGGAGTGTCTGCGTGGTTAAGACAACCGCTGGCCATGGCAGCTTCCCATTCACTGAGGAGGGATGGCTGGATGAAAGAATGGGCTAGAAAGTGTGTATAGTGAGCATTACACTTAGAAATCCCCTCATGGAGGAACTGAGGAATTTTTTCATAAATTGATGCAAATAATGTCATTCTCAGATTATAGCCAAAATCATTACATAGTTCTACCAAGTGTCTTTGTACAGTTGTCTTTTGTTTAGATTCAAGTGCTAGAGGGAAAAATCATGTGAGCACTATATTTTAAAGCAATTCATTAAAGATGATAGCTAGTATAAGCAGCCATGGCATAATTACCGTTCAATAATAAGTTCTGGGATCAGACATTTCCAATCCTGCTTTGATTTCCCAAAATCTTTGTGTCTTTGCAGAGACTTTTAAAACTTTGATGAGGAATGAAAAGGAACATGCTCAATATACAGAATACACACATAGCAAAACAGGTTTTTTTTTAAAACAAAAAGGGGGCAGCTGGAGAAATGGCTCAGCAGTTCAGAACACTTGCTCTTCCAGAGGATCCAGGTTCAATTCCCAGCATCCACATGGCAGCTCACAACTGTTCAGTTCCAGGAGATCTGACACTCTTACACAGACATCCATACAGGTGACATAACAATGTACATAATAAATAAAAATAAAGGTCAGGTGGTGGCAGAGGCTCGGGAGGCAGAAACAGGCGGATCTCTGTGAGTTCGAGACCAGCCTGGTCTACAAGAGCTAGTTCCAGGACAGGCTCCAAAGCTACAGAGAAACCCTGTCTCAAAAAACCAAAAAAGAAAATAAACAAAACAAAAATAAATCATTTAAAAGCTTAAAAATTAAACTGAAAAAAATGATCACAAAACAGAATGTTATGTTTATCAAAGTGAATAGATGGATAGATAGATAGATAGATAGATAGATAGATAGATAGATAGATAGATAGATAGATAGATAGATATAGACAGACAGACAGGAAAGATACTAGGGATTGGATGTAGCACCTTTCATATGCTAGGCAAGTTCTCTACCATTTAGCTATATTTAACTACCCAGGCCTCAAGTGGTTTTTTTTTTTTTTTGGTAGTACTGAGGTTTGAAACTAAGGACTTTAACAGGCAAGGCAAAAGCTCAGCAACAAATTATATCTCCAGCCCCCACGTTAACTTGTTAAATGTATTATTATAATAAATAAAACCGTGTGCTACAAAAAATCAAATTCCAAAGGAAGAAGTTAATTTTTATTCTTGGTTTCACTTTGCTAATAAAAATAACAACCTCTATGCTCATTATACTTCATGGATCTTTATACTTCAATTCCATATTAAATTCCCAAAAAGCATGCCTGTCAGATAAAAACAATTGCATCTCAAAGAAAAGAAACCCAGAATTCATCTCTATCAAACTAACAGATGCACTCAGCGTGGGGAATGGTGAACTGGGACACTGGTACTTAGTCCTAGTTAAGGCTTTTCTGTGAGTGCTTTCCTTAATGCCAGGTTTTGACATCTGCGGTTTTCATGCTCGGCACCTGTAGCAATTACACCAAGTGTCTGACTATAAAACAAAATCAGATCAGTGCAAAGTATGTGCTTGAGCATTCTACCTAACTTCCTGTCTTCACATAATTACTGTATATATTTCTGTTCTGTTCTGATATGCTGAAAAGATTAAAAAACATATTCCACATGTGCGTAATGGAAAAATTATCACCACTGAAGTAGTTATTTCAACTATTGCCATTTCCCAGGCAGAGAAATGGAGATCCCATGCAAACTAGGTGACAAATCAGGAGCTAATGTGGGAGCGCATAACATTCCACCTCTGAAGTTTCTGCTGGTTGGAAATACTCCTTCACAAATGCTTAGCCACGACCAGCATAGTCGCATGCACAGCCGATTAAATGGAGTGTTATGGTTACATGATATGACCATGAAACTGTTCCACATTAGTTTCAAGCTGTTCTTGGGGAAAAGAATAGCCCTTGCTGTTATCAGAGGTAATGTAGCTGGATTGGTTGGTCTTAAGAGCAATTAAATCACACTCACCCCATTAGCAGTGTTTATTCCCCCATCTTGGAAAAGACCATTTTAAATTTCATTGTGTAATATTGTGTATATTTACTCAATAAGCTAGTTTACAAATATTCCAGTTCCTTTATACTATAAGTCAAGTAAATGGGGATTTTATGCAGAGACTGAAAGGTGCTTTGTTGGCACAATCAAAATTAGTCCTTTCACCCAAGGTGGGGAATCTCCAGGAATGATTAAAAAAGATTTCCAGAGTAAAGAAAAAAGAAGAAAGAAATTTATAATTGAAATTTGATTGTTGTGTTGTCTGAGAAGTAAAAGAAACAGGAGTGGAATTTGGTCATGGTATTTTACCACAGCAACAGAAACCCTAGGTAAGAAAAGAGGTGAGGATTACACTTATATGTGGGTGTAAGGACAACTATTTAGAATGCTGCTTTATGCATTTATACTCTCCTGTACTTGGCTGTATGCTCTCCAAAACTTATGTGTTTACTAGCACTCTAGCACTAGGTAGGTTCCAGTACTAGACATGATCTCCCTCTTGCTGAGTGTGTGTGTGTGTGTGTGTGTGTGTGTGTGTGTGTGTGTGTGT
>PVIU01032262.1:0-13761 GCA_004026605.1 Ondatra zibethicus
TTACACCTGTAAGAATGGCCAAGATCAAAAACACTGATGACAACTTATGCTGGAGAGGCTGTGGAGAAAAGGGAACACTTCTGCATTGCTGGTGGGAATGCAAGCTGGTACAACCCCTATGGATGTCAGTGTGGCGATTTCTCAGAAAATTAGGAAACAACCTTCCTCAAGACCCAGTAATACCACTTTTGGGTACATATCCAAAGGATGCTCAATTGTGCCACAAGGACATGTGCTCAACTATGTTCATAGCGCAGCTTTTTTTTGTCATAGCCAGAAACTGGAAACAACCTAAATGCCCCTCAATCGAAGAATGGATAAAAAAAATGTGGTACATTTACACAATGGAGTACTACACAGCAGAAAAAAAATAACGACAGCCTGAATTTTGCAGGAAAATGGATGGAACTAGAAAGCATTATTTTGAGTGAGGTAACCCAGACACAGAAAGACAATTATCACATGTACTCACTCATAGGTGGATTTTAAACATAAGGCAAAGAAAACCATCTTATAAACCACAATCTCAGAGAATTTAGACAACAATAGGGACACTAAGAGAGACCTACATAGATCTAATCTACGTGGGAAGTAGAAAGTATAAAAAGACAAGATCTCCTGAATAAATTGGGAGCATGGGGACCTTGGGGGAGGGTTGAAGTAGGGAGGGGAGTGGCAGGGAGGGGTGCAGAGAAAAATGTAGAGCTCAATAAATATCATGGGAAAAAAAAGCTAAAAGGGAAAAAGAAAAAGTAACATAGAAAAGCAGACTTGTCAATGAAGACTCTAAAAGCCCAAAGGGCCTGAATAGATATGGTACAGAGACCACAGATGCCAGCCCAGACTACTATATCCAGAAAACTGCAAATTTTCAGTCATAATTGAAGGAGAAAATAAGATTTTTTTTAATTTTTTTTTTTTTTTTTTTTAGGTACTGGAGGGACAGCCGTGGGTGCTGGGAACCAAACTCTTATAATTTTGGTTGTGAGCCTAGCCTTTAACAGCTGAGCCATCCCTCCAGGCCAGAAAATAAGACATTTCATGATAAAACCAAACTTAAACAACATCTGTCTTCGAATTCAATCCTAGAGAAGATGTGTGGTGCTTTGAGTAAAAATGACCCCTTAGACTCATGTGTTTGAATACTTGGTTGTAGAGTGTGGCACTGTTAGGAGGTGTGGCCTTGTTGGAAGAAGTGTGTCACTTTTGCTGGCTGTAGATTCAGACGTAGAACTCTCATTTCCTTCTCCAGCACCATGTCTGCCTGCATGCTGCCATGATGATAATGGACTCAATCTCTGAACTGTAAGCCACCCAATTAACTGTTTTCCTTTATAAGAATTGCTGTGGGGGGCAGGAGAGACGGCTCAGCACTTAAGAGCATAGCCTGCTCTTCCAGAGGTCCTGAGTTCAATTCCCAGCAACCACATGGTGGCTCACAACTGTCTGTAACACCAAGATCTGACACTCTCACACGGACATACATGTAAGCAAAACGCCAATGCACATAAAATAAAAAAGAAATTAATTTAAAAAAAGAATTGCTGTGGTTGCTGGGCAGCGGTGACATACACCTTTAATCCCAGCACTTGGAAGGCAGAGGCAGGTGGATCTCTGTGAGTTTGAGGCCAGCCACAAATCACCATCACATGGAGAAACCCTGTCTTGAAAAATAAAAAATAAAAAAATAAAGAACAAAGAAAACAAAGAATTTCTGTGGTCATGGTGTCTCTAAGACAAGTGCTAGAAGAAAACACAGGGAATAAATAATCACAGACCAGCAAATCAACAGAAGGGACAACCCCCCACCCGCAGACACACACACCCAACCAGGAATTAACAAACACTACTCATTGATATTTCTCAACATCAAGGGTCTCAATTCTCCAATAAAAAGAGACACAGACTACCAGAATGGATGGGAAAACAAGATCCATCCTTCCACTGCATTCAAGAAACACCTTAACATCAAGGATAGACATTATCTCAGCATAAAAGGATAGAAAAAGATATTGTAAGCAAATAGACCTAAAAAGCAAGCTGGTTTAGACATTTTCATAGCTAACAAAATAGCAAAATAGATTTGAAACCAAAACTAATCAGAAGAGATAGGGAATTACACTACATACTCATCAAAGGGAAAATCCACCAAGAGGACACTGAAATTCTTTTTTTTTTTTTTTGGTTCTTCGAGACAGGGTTTCTCTGTAGCTTTGGAGCCTGTCCTGGAACTAGCTCTTGTAGACCAGGCTGTCCTCGAACTCACAGAGATCCGCCTCCCTCTGCCTCCCAAGTGCTGGGATTAAAGGCGTGTGCCACCACTGCCTGGTGACACTAAAATTCTTAATATCTATGCCACAAACACAAGAGCACACAAGTTTGTCAAAGAAACATTACTAAAGCTTAAATCACGTACTGACCCTCACACACTGATAGTGGGAAACTTCAGTAGCACACTCCCACCAATGGACAGGTCATCCAGACAAAAACTAAACAGAAAAATGCTGGAGCTAACTGATGTTGTAAATCAAATGAATCAAATGGATATTTATAGAATCCTATAGGACCACGGATTAAAGCTGGATATCAACAACAGAAACGACAGAAAGCTAATAATGTGGGAGACAGAGCCCCAACTGGCTATTTCTTGTCACCAAATTGAAACTTCTAGTATGAAAATTGGTTTCTATCTGTGTTGTTGGCAGAAGGGGTCCCATGGGAACCTCCAAACAACCCATGCTTTAGTGAAGATGATAGGTTGCTCTCCACAAACTGACAGCAAGGCCCTATTGCTGAAGACACCTATACAACTTACTGAATGTGGAGATGTTGAGCTGGTGCCAACAAGAACCCTTCACCCTTATATGCTAGAATCTTGGTATAGGGAGGTACTCTGCATGCTATCAATAAAGAAACATAGTCACCAAGCCAGCCACAAACTTTTTTTTAAATTTTTTTCCATGATATTTACTGAGCTCTACATTTTTCTCTGCTCCTCTCCCTGCCTCTCCTCTCCCCCATCAACCCTCCCCCAAAGTCCCCATGCTCCCAATTTACTCAGGAGATCTTGTCTTTTTATACTTTCTACTTCCCACGTAGATTAGATCTATGTAAGTCTCTCTTAGTGTCCGTATTGTTGTCTAGGTTCTCTGGAATTGTGGTATGTAGGCTGGTTTTCTTTGCCTTATGTTTAAAAACCACCTATGAGTGAGTACATGTGATAATTGTCTTTCTGTGTCTGGGTTACCTCACTCAAAATAATGCTTTCTAGTTCCATCCATTTTCCTGCAAAATTCAAGCTGTCGTTATTTTTTTCTGCTGTGTAATACTCCACTGTGTAAATGTACCGTATTTTTTTTTTTATCCACTCTTCAATCGAGGGGCGTTTAGGTTGATTCCAGGTTCTGGCTATGACAAACAAAGCTGCCATGAACATAGTTGAGCACATGGCCTTGTGGTACAATTGAGGATCCTTTGGATATATACCCAAAAGTGGTATTACTGGGTCTTGAGGAAGGTTGTTTCCTAATTTTCTGAGAAATCGCTGAGTTGTACCAGCTTGCATTCCCACCAGCAATGCAGAAGTGTTCCCTTTTACCCACAACCTCTCCAGCATAAGTTGTCATCAGTGTTTTTGATCTTGGCCATTCTTTTTTTTAAATATTTTTATGGTTTATTTAACTTTTATTTCATGTGCATTGGTGTGAAGTGTCAGATCCCCTGGAACTGGATCTTCAGACAGTTGTGAGCTGCCATGTGGGTGCTGGGAATTGAACCTGGGTCCTCTGGAAGAGCAGTCAGCGCTCCTAACCACTGAGCCATCTCTCCAGCCCTGATCTTGGCCATTCTTACAGGTTTAAGATGGAATCTCAGAGTTGTTTTGATTTGCATTTCTCTGATGACTAAGGATGTTGAACATTTCCTTAAGTGTCTTTCAGCCATTTTAGATTCCTCTGTTGAGAGTTCTCTGTTTAGGTCTGTACTCCATTTTTTTTTATTGGATTGCGTGATTTTTTTTGGTGTCCAGTTTCTTGAGTTCTTTGTATATTCTGGAGATCAGACCTCTGTCTGATGTGGGGTTAGTGAAGATCTTTTCCCATTCTGTAGGCTGCTGTTCTGTCTTGTTGACCGTGTCCTTTGCTTTACAGGAGCTTTTCAGTTTCAGGAGGTCCCATTTATTAATTGTTTCTCTCAGGGTCTGTGCTGCCAGCCACAAACCTTTTTATCTGCAATGGTGGGCCAAAGCTATGAGAGTAACCACCCAGTATGTGATTTGACTTAAGGCTCACTCGGGAGATGAAACCCATACCTGACACTGCTTGTGTGACTAAAACCAGGGACTAGATAGTCCAGAGGCCTAGGGTAAACCAAATAATAATGTTCTTAATAAAAAAAAAGTAGTGATAAAATGACTCCTTATGATATTCTGCTATACTCATAGATCAGTGCCTTGTTCAGCCGTCATCAGAGAAACTTCCTCCTGCAGCAGATGGGAGCAAATACAGAAACCCACAGCCAGGATTATGAAGAGACAGAGAGACCTTGGAGCACTCCGCCATAAATGAGATGTCTCCATCAAATCCCTCCCATCAGTGCTCAGGGAACCCTGTTCAAGATAAGGCACAAAGAGTGTAAGAGCCAGAGGGGACGGAGGACACCAGGAGAACACGGCCCTCTAAATCAACATGATCAAAGCTCATATGAACACACAGAGACTGAGGCAGCACGCACAGGGCCTGCACCAGGTACTTTGTATATGTATTATGGTTTCCAGTTTAATGGTTTTGTTGTTGTTGTTGTTTTTTGAGACAGGGTTTCTCTCTGTCTATGGCTGTCCTGGAACTAGCTCTGTAGAGCAGAGGGTGGTCTTGAACTCACAGAGATCTGCCTGCCTCTGCCTCCCAAGTGCTGGGAATAAATTAGTTTTTTATAAATGAAAATGGACTAGAAAGATATACACCAAAATTGTACTGGGAGTTGTTTGGTAGTAATGCATCATATTTCTTTTTTCCTTTTGGATGTCAGTATTTTTCAAATTTTCCATAATAAAAACATTGATTTTTTTTAAAATATAAAAAATGAATACAGCCTTCAAATTATATTAGCAATCTAGAAATGGTTGATTGAGATTTTGTTTTGTTTTGTTTTTTTGAGACAGGATCTCACTATGTAGCCCTGGCTGTCCTAGAACTCCCTCTGTAGACCAGGCTGGCCTGGAGCTTGGAGATCCTCCTGCTTCTGCTTCCTGAGTGCTGGGATTAAAGGTGTGCTCCACTACCACTTGACAACTGATTGAGATTTTTTTGAAATAAGGTTTCATATTGGCCTGGAGCTCACTATGTAGCCCAATGTGACCTCAAACTCCTGGCAGTTTTCCTGCCTCGACCTCCTCAACATTGGGATGGGCATGATCCACCACACTTGACTCATCTCGATTCTTTAAAGGGGACTGAGACCAAAGCAGAGCACTGGCACCTTCATCTAACAGACTTAAGGTCATAGGTTTGATCCCCAGGGCCACAAAACAGGCACATTTTAGATTATGTGTATCTTGTCACAATTAAAAAATTGTGTTAGGGCTGGAGAGATGGCTCAGAGGTTAAGAGCACTGCTTGCTCTTCCAAAGGTCCTGAGTTCAATTCCCAGCAACCACATGGTGGCTCACAACCATCTGTAATGAGATCTGGTTACCTCTTCTGGACCATAGGCAGGCAAACCACTGTATAGTTAATAAATAAACCTTTAAAAAATTTAAAAAAAAATGTGTTAAAAGCAGGGCTGGTCTACAGAGCCGCTTCTGGTCCCTGCCATATGGGACCACATTTGCGCCGCTCTCCCACTTTTCCTGTTTTTCTAGCATATCACCTCTGGAGCTTGATAAGACACTGTTTTCTCTGCCTGGAATTTTCCTCCCATCATTTGCCTAATGTTCAATGTACCTTACACAGGACCAACTTTCCCTGACACTAAAGAGCGGGTTGGAACCAGCTGACCATGCTCTAGCTTACCTTGTACTTTTTCCTTCCAATGTTTGTCCCAGTTAAATACTTGTAGAATTGATTAATGCTTATATCTCCAACTAGAATGTCAGGGCTACAAAGACAGATTCTCTGCTCTGTTTACTACTGCAGCCTTATCCTAAAGCAGTTAGATAATAAATATTTGCTCATCGTCTGAATGGGTGACCTGCTTTGCTGATTCAAGGGTTTCAGACTCCGGGGCTGGACATGTAGTTCAGTTAATGGAGTGTTTATCTACTATGAGCAAAGCTTTTCGGTTCCATCTCCAGCACTGGTGTAAAAAGGGTTCTCATATCTAAGACCTATTAACCTCAGCCCAGAAACCTGATTTTGAAAGCATGGTGGGGGTGCACACTTGTAACCCCAGCCCTCCAGAGGCTGGGGAAGGATTACAAATTGGAAGTCAGCCCAAGATACATACTGAGACTGTCTCAAATTTAAACAAAATAACACACAAGACTGGTCTACCTCAGAGCTAGGTAATAAGCAAACCATAAACTCAAATGTGCCACCAAACCAAAATGTGCTGTTTAATTAATTTATAGAGTGGCTACATGGTTGATTAAAGAAACAGCTCAGAGTGATGGAACTTTTTTTTTTTTCGAGACAGGGTTTCTCTGTACCTTTGGAGCCTGTCCTGGAACTAGCTCTTGTAGACCAGGCTGTCCTCGAACTCACAGACATCTGCCTCCCTCTGCCTCCCGAGTGCTGGGATTAAAGGCGTGCACCACCACCGCCAGGCTGAGATGGAACATTTTAAATAATATTTGATGATAAAATAAAACACAAAGCTTTTCTCCCTCCCTCCTTTTTTCTTTCTTTCAGAGAGTCTAATCATGGAACCCAGGCTCCCCTTAGACTCATGTCCCTCCATTCTTGTATTTTTTTGCTCCTGATTCAAAAAGATGCCTTCAAATTATAAACTAGTTCCCCTCAACACATCAGAGAAGAAAACAGGCATTATCTTGTCTATTTAGAATTCTTGAGATCTTGTGTTTGAGACAGTCTTACACTGAAGCTCTGGCTGGACTGGAACTCATTGTGTCACCTAAGGGTGACCTCAGACTCAATATTCCTGCCTCAGCCTCTCTTGTGTTGTCCACAAAGACAATATACAATGGAATAACTAATTATTTAAGTAATTTTAATTAGATGCAAGCTATTTCCAAGCAGCTGGGCATGAACTGGACACCCATCATTCCACTTACTTGGGAGGCCGAGGCGTTAGGATAACCATGAGACTGGGTTACAAAAATAAGATTCTTTCTCAAGAAAATTAAATAAAATTAATTTGCAATATCACCCAATTAAGTTAAATAATAGTTTCAGTTAAATAATAGAAATGTAGTATCTTTCTCGCCGGGTGGTGGTGGCGCACACCTTTAATTCCAGCCCTTGGGAGGCAGAGGCAAGCGGATCTCTGTGAGTTCGAGGCTAGCCTGGTCTACTAGAACTAGCTCAAGGACAGGCTCCAAAGCTACAGAGAAACCCTGTCTCGAAAACCAATAAATAAATATATATAGCCGGGCAGTGGTGGCACACACCTTTAATCCCAGCACTCGGAAGGCAGAGGCAGGCAGATCTCTGTGAGTTTGAGGCCAGCCTGGTCTACAAGAGCTAATTCCAAAGCCACAGAGAAACCCTGTCTCGAAAAAAAAAAAAAGAAAGAAAGAAAAAGAAAAGAAAAAAGAAAACTTGAAGTCAACACATACCATGGAGTTCCTTACACCTCCAAGCTTTCACAATAACCAAGATACGGAGAGAGCCTAGATGTCCACCAGCAGACAGATAGAGAAAATGTGGGCCAGGGAGGTGTCCCAGCATGGAAAAGCCCAGCTGTCACGATTGGACCTGAGATAGCTTCCCTGGAGCCACACAGTACAAAGAGGACTGACTCCCACAACGAGTCCTCTGACCTCTACACTTGTGCCTCAGGCATGTGTTTAAGTATACACATAAGCTCACGAGGACAAAAGAATTTAAAAAATGAGATCGATCTATATAGATGTTGAGTTTTAATTATCCATAGAGAAGAATAGAATTATGACATTAGCGAGAAATGGATGGCATCAGAAGTCATTATGTAAGCTAAGTAAGATAGGCTCAAAAAGACAAACACTACATATTTCTCTCATATGTAGAATCTGGATTCATATGTACACACATGCATACATACATGATGTGAAAATAGAAAGGGAACTAGGAGAGAGTTAAAGGCTCTAAAGGGAAGGGTGAGGAGTAAACAAGAAAGTAATGGAGGGAAGAAGGAGAAACGTCACATTTTCTTTCCTATGAAGAACATGTGTATGTGTGCATTCATGTATATGTCATGAAGGCAGCAGCAGGGCTGTTTGGGGGAAGATGGGGAGCAGTAAGAGGTGGGGAGGAGGGATAGGGGAGGGTAATGTGGTCAAACATGAGCAAAGTATGGCGATACATGGATCTGAGAATGACATAATGAAACCTATTATACTGTATATAAACTAAAATGTTCATTTGAAAAAGGAGAGAAGAGTCTTGGAAAAGAAAGTGAAATAAATTTTGGGGTTTTTTTTGGGTGGGGTTATAGGTCTGTCTTTAGGAATTAGGTATGAGGAAGTTTTAAAATATGATCACAAAACAAAATCAATGTACCAAAACCTCCTGTTTCCATATAGATGAAGCAAAACTTGGGGGCGCAGCTGTGATGAGGTACTGCATGGTAACGAAGGCAGGGAGTTTAGAGCAACTAGTGATATTGCAGCAGTGCTGGCATTGATGAGATCACTGGGATGGACATGATTACCCTTTGAAAACTCTATAAAATACAGTATATACACACCGTATTGACTATCATGTAAGCTCAGGACAACATCTTCATATGGTTCATTTTCCATGTGTGTGGTGCATGTTTTTGCATGTGTGGGGGTGCACATGTGGAATGCAGGGAGAGGCCTGAGGTCACTGTTGGGAATCATCCTTTATCGCCCTTCCACCTTAACTATTAAGGAAGAGGCAATCAAACCCAGAGCTCACCGTTAAGGCTAGTCTCTAGCCAGCTTGCTCTGGTCTCCATCTTCCAAGGTTAGAATCACAGGTGGGCTGCCACACCCACCTGGTATTTATTTGAGTTTCTGGATATCTGAATTCCAATCCTCCTGTTTCTGTAGCAGGCACTTTAACTACCAAGCCATCTCTGCAGCCCATCTCCATGTACTTTTTAAAAAAAATTTATTATGCATGTTAGTATTTGCCTGTATGCATGTATGTGTACCGTGTGTATGCCTGAAGCTCACAAAGGCCAGAAGAGGGTGTCAGATTTCCTGGAGATGGAGTTAAAGAGGGTTATGAGCCATGTGGGTGCTGAGAATCAAACCCAGGTCCTTTGGAAGAGCATCTAGGGCTCTTAACTGATCCATCACTCCAGCCCCTCCATATACTTTTAGAAGAATGAGAGAGTGAGGAAGACAAATAACAGGCTACAAAGAAATTGATTTTATTGGTTCAAAGGGTATTGGGATATCCCTAGGATTTCTAGACTGCACATAGAGACTACTGGCTATAACCAATTAAGGCTTAGTTCTTGGTCACATAGGAGATGAGTAAGCCCTGGAACCAAAACAGGGCCCCAATAGTGTAGGATAAAAGGGGGAACTAGCAAGAGCTACTACAGTGTAGTAGAAAAGCCAGAGAATAGTTCCCCAAAGCAACCACCATATGGTTAGTGTCTTAGGGTTTCTATTACTGTGACCAAACACCACGGCCAAAAAGCAAGTTGGGGAGGAAAGGATTTATTTGGCTTACACTTCAGCACTGCTGTTTATCACTGAAGAAAGTCAGGTCAGGAACTCAAATAGGGCAGGGTCCTGGGGGCAGGAGTTGATACAGAGGCCATAGAAGAGTGCTGCTTACTGGGTTCTATAAGAAAGCAGGCAGAGAACCCAGGACCACCAGCCCAGAAATGGCACCACCTGCCATGGGCTGGGGCCTCCCCCATTGATCACTAAATGAGAAAATGCCCTACAGCTGGATCTCATGGAGGCATTTCCTTAAATGAGGCTCCTGAGGCTCCTTTCTCTGATGACTCTAACTTGTGTCAAATTGACACACAGAACCAGCCAGCACAAGGAAGGGGGAGAAATAAGCCTGGAAAAAACCAACAAGCAACATAATCACACACACAGGCTAAACACACTAATTCCTTGGCACTACTCTTCCTTCAGATGTTTGTTCCTAGCTGTGCTGATTCTGCAGGCATTTGGCCCCTTCCCATTATATATTGGTCTTATTCTATCAGTGTATTCCGTACAATAGCCACAGAGAAACATCACTGAATATTTGAGAAGATCAAATGCTACCTTGGGTTTTATTTACTTACTTTCATCTTTAAATCAGTTGGATTTAATCTCTACCCATTTCACTGATTGAAAGTCTCTTCAAGCTTCTCCAAGGAGTCATAGGAAAAATGATCCACTGCTATATTGATTATTCATTAGACTTACATTTGTATGTGGAGTAAATTGGTTTTAAAAGCCTTCTCTGTTCTATTTTCATTTTCTTATCAGATGCTTGATTCATGGCAAGGCAAGTGCTTAAGTGATGTGGTTTCTTAGAAGAGTTTTATTTCCTAGAAAGGCAAACCAAGCTCTCAGACGAACATTAATTGCATGTGGAACAAGGAAAGAGAGCAAGTGTGGAGTCAGTGACAGAGCTCTGTGGTTAAAGGTGTTTGTTGTCAAACCTGATGATCTGAGTTCGGTTCCCAGGACAAACATGGTAGAAGGAGCGATCCAATCCCACAGATTAATCTCTGACTGCCACACATTTGCTGTGGCATGTACATGCTTCCCCTCTCCCCCATGTAATAAAAAATAAGATTTAAGAGCTGGGCACTGGTGGCGCATGCCTTTAATCCCAGCACTCGGGAGGCAGAGGCTAGCACTCGAGAGGTTCGAGCCCAGCCTGGTCTACAAGAGCTAGTTCCAGGACAGGCTCCAAAGCTACAGAGAAACCCTGTCTTGAAAAAAAAAAGAAAAAAGAAAAGAAAAAAAATAAGACTTAAGGTCTGAGTGTGGTTGTTTGACTACAATCCCACCGTTTGAGAGGAAGAGGCAGGAAGATTGCTGCAAATTCAAGGCTAGTCTGGGCTACAAAGTGAGACTATCTAAAAAAAAAAAAATAAGACTTGAAAGCAGAAAGAGAAGCACTTGAGAAGAGGAAGGGAGCTTGTGGGATTAGCAACAGGGACTGAAATAAGTAAGAGAAGGGCAGAGAAGATTTTTTTTTTTTGGTTTCATATTAGTAGGCAGAGAAGATTTAAATGCTGTGGGGCGGTGGCGGCGCACACCTTTAATCCCAGCACTCGGGAGGCAGAGATAGGCCAATCTCTGTGAGTTTGGGGCCAGCCTGGTCTACAGAGTGAGTTCCAACACAGCCAGGGCAATACAGAGAAACCCTGTCTCGAAAAACAGAAACAAAAAACCCAAAACCACCACCACCACCACCACCAACAACAACAACAAAACGATCAAGAGGCTTCTAATGTTTATGAGAATGTCATAATGAACCCAAAACACAATGACTATTCACTAATAACAAAAGGTGCAGTGCTGCTAGTGCAAGCTGCTAGTGCAATGCCCCCATTTCGGCGACTTCTTGACCCTGCCTGAGGGCCAGGTTGGCCGCCTTCAGGTTTCGAGGTGAGAGGTCTCAGCATATATCCACTGCATACGTGGGAGAGTGCTAGAATCTTACTGGGTGGAAGGATACAAAGCTTGAGAGAGTTGTGGGGTAGAGACTGTGATGGTATGAGTGAGAATGGCCCCCACAGGCTCATAGATTTGAATTCTTAGTCACTAGGGAATGGCACTATTAAGATTAAGAGATGTTACAAATTGCCACCAGAAAGAAAGAAAAAAAAAGATTAAGAGATGTGGTCTTGTTGAAGGAAGCTATCATTGGAAGTGGGTTTGGAGGTTAAAAAAGAAGGCTGATTCAAGCCCAGAGTTTTTCTCTTTCTGCTGCCTGTGGATCCAAATCCTTCTCTAGCAGCATGTCTACCTGGGTACCACCACGCTCCCTTCCATGACGATAATGAACTGAACCTCATGGTGTCTCTTTGGAGCAATAGACATGAAGACAAGCAGATAATGTGTTGAAGGGGATGATTGAAGGGAAGAAAATTTGAGAAAAACCCAGGAAATCAGAAACCCAAATTACCAAAAACTACAAAGGAGGCAACACAAGGAGGCCAAGAAAAGAGAAAAAGAGAAAGACAAAGGGAGATCCCTTAGGAAAAAAGGAAAAAACAAAGAAAAATAGAAGGACCAGAAAGCTAGAGGGACCATTTCCTCTAAATGGCTGGGGGGAAGTTATCTAAGTTCTATTCAACTAAACTTTTTGAGACACTGTTTCCCTACCGAGCCTATGCTGACTTTCCATCCCCCTGTCTCCAACCTCCTCAACTCTGGAATTACAAGCGTGCTGTGCTATCCACAGAAGCCTCTATGTCTTTCATGTAAAAGAGGTACTAGTCAGGTGGTGGTAGAGCACGCCTTTAATCCAGCACTCAGGCAACAGAGGCAGGGGATCTCTGTAGATCTCTGTAAGTTTGAGGCCAGCCTGGGCTACAGAGTGAGTTCCAGTACAGCCAGGACTGTTAAATACAGATATCCTGCCTCAGAACACACACACACACAGTACTAAGGTACTGCCCTTTTCTTTTTGGTTTGCAACTTAGGTTGGTCTGGAGCCCACTATGTAGCCCAGGCCAGCCTTAAACCGTGGTTTTCCTCTCAGCCTCCTGAGTGCTGAGATTACAGTTGTGTGCTACCCTGCCTGCATTTTGTTATTTAAAGATTGATTTAGTTTATTTTACTTTATGTGTTTGGGTGTTCTGCCTGTATGTATGTGTACCACATGTGTGCCTGGTGCCTGTGGAGGCCAGAAGATGGCATCTGATCCCCTGGAACTGAAGTTACAGACGATTATGAGCCACCAATTAAAAACAAGGATGTGAGCCAGGTGGTGGTGGGGCATGCCTTTAATCCCAGCACTCAGGAGGCAGAGACAGGTGGATCTCTGTGAGTTCGAGGCCAGCCTGGTCTACAAGAGCTAGTTCCAGGACAGAGTCCATAGCTACAGAGAAACCCTGTCTCAAAAAAACAAAAAAAACCCAACCAAACAAACAAACAAACAAAAACAAGGATGTGGGTGCTCTTAAGCACTGAGCCACCTTCCCAGCCCCCACGTCCTTGTTTTTTATTGGTATCTCTATTTTGTCTGGGCTTCTTTGTGTTTGTGTGCATGCATATGTGTTCAAATCTGCATGAAAATGTGTGTGTGGGGGGGAGATAATCTTGAGTGTCATTTCTCAGTCATTGTGTCCACTCGTTTTTAAGAACGTCCCTTATTAGCCTTGAACTAACCAAGTAGGCTGGACTGGCTGGCCAGGGAGTCTCAGGGTTCTGCTGTCCTTGCCTTCCCAGCACTGGGATTAAAGCACATGGTACCTGTTGTACTTTTTTGGCGCGTGGAAAGACACGAGACACGAACGAACCCACCCAAGAAGATTTATTAGAGGGGGTGTGCTCACGGGCCCGAGGAAACGTGAGGAGAGGGGGAGGAGAAAGAGAGCGCGGGAATGGCGCCTCTGACTTTTAAAGGCCGCGCTGCTCATGCGCAGACGGCTCGCGTAGGTGCGTCAGACGCTGGTGACGCAAATGGCGGGCGACCCAGGCTTTCGCACATGCGCACAGGGGTG
>PVIU01032263.1:0-13759 GCA_004026605.1 Ondatra zibethicus
TTTTTGCCACTCAGCCTACTTGGTACAGTTACTAAACATTCCTATCAATATTGCAGACAAGACGGAGCACCTGATTAATCCAAATACCTAAACATAGTTTGCCTGATCTTAGCTAATTTATCTTGTATTGACAAAATCAAAAGTGCTTAAGTAATAAGCACACAAAATGTTACTTGCCATCTTGTAAATGTCAACCATATTGGGAGGTGATATTATGTGTGAAAGCTTGCTTGATTTAAATTTCCCAGTATAATTGAACTGTTTTAATAAGTCTTACATATTAAAAATAATCTGGTTGCAACAGGACAAGAAAAATTAGCTTCATTTGATAGCATCCTCATTTAAATACTTAGCACTACACTTGTACTCAATGATTATATCAAGTAAATCCTCCAAATTTGCAGTAAAATGTAATTGCCTGAGAAATAATACAGTAAAAAGTGAACAGCAAATTTATAGGGTATGCATTACAATTACAGAGTGAGTCAATAGCAAAACAATTGATGGTGTTTTGTTTTTATATTTTAAAGTTATAATTTTCAACTACTTATGTCAGCAGCTACATAAATTTAAGACAGTATCAAAATTTCACAATGTTACATAATTCATTCCTTGCTTCCTTGCTATCCCTTAAAGGCACAGAATATAGGGTTGGAGAGAGGGCTCAGTGGTTAAGAGAACATGGTGCATTTGAAGAGGACCTGAGTTCATCTCCCGGCATACACATTAGATGGCTCACAACTGTTTGTAACTACAGCTCTAGGGAATATGACAGCTTCTTCTATGCACAACTGCAATCACATGAGCATATCCCTACACACATGCACACACCACACACACACACACATTCAGACAACTAAAAATAGAAATGAATATTAAAAGAACAAGGGCACAGAAAAAATGCTCACATCCAAAGTATTTATTACAGGTTAATTTATGACATACTGGGCTAGAAAGAAAGTTCAGTCAGTAATGCTTCTTATACAGGAAAGAGTTTCTCCAGTGTGCACAGACTCTGACTCACACCTTTATTCTCAGTACTGGGGATAGAGACACAAGAAGAACCCCGAAGCTCACTCACTAGGCACTGTAACTGAATCAGTGAACTCTGTGTTCAGTGAGAGCCATTGTCTCTAAAATGAGATGCAGAGTGATTATGGAATATTTCTGTGCCACCCTCAGGCCTCTGCAGGCATACACAAGTATAGTGTTCATGCAAGTATTGTATGGTGTTCATGCAAGTATGAACACCATACAATACTCTCTCTCTGTCTCTCTCCCCATCACACACACACACAAACACATGCACACACACGCACACACACTCACACACACAAACACACACACCAAGCAAGAAATGAAGGAAGGAAGGGAGAAAGGGAGAACAATCTCCATGGAAAACAAGGCAAGCTAAAGCCTGTGGAGTTAGAACAATAAACAGCTTTTATTTTATTTTTTTCGTATTCTTTTATTTTTTGCATTCAAAAACATAATTAAATGAATAAAATTTTTACATTTCTTCCCCTTCTCCCGGTCCCCTCCCGCTACCCCCCACCCCTCCTCCCTCCCCCTTCTTCCTTTAAAGAGGGCATGGTGCCCTGCCTTGTTGGAAGTCCAAGGCCTACCACTCTCCCTCCCGGCCTAGCTAGGTGTGCATCCAAAAAGACTCGGTTCCCAAAAAGATAATACACGCAGAAGAGATAGGTCCTGGTGTCATTGTTGATGGCTTCTCCGTCCGCCCCCATTCACCACCACATTCAGAGTCTGGTTTGATCATATGCTCATTCAGTCCCAGTCCAGCTGGATTGGTGCGCTCCCATTAGTTCAGGCACACTGTCTCAGTAGGTGGACCAGCCCCTCACGGTCCTAACTTCCTTATTCATTTTCTCCCACCTTCTGCTCTTCAACTGCACCTTGGGAGCTCAATCCATTTCTCTGATGTGAATGTGGGTCTCTGTCTCTATCTCCATCCATCAGATGAAATTTCTATAATGGGGATCAAGATATTCATCAATGTGACTATGGGACAAGGCTAGTTCCGCCACCCTCTGCTCTGCTGCCCGAATACCTAGCTGGGGACATCCCCGTGGACACCTGGGATCCCCTTCAGGTGCCCCTCAATGGAAGAATGGATCAAGAAAATGTGGATTATATACTCATTAGAATACTACTCAGCGGTAAAAAACAATTGACATCTTGAATTTTGCATGCAAATGGATGGAAATAGAAAACTATCCTGAGTGAGGTAACCCAAACCCAGAAAGATGATTATGGTATGTACTCACTCATTAGTGGACCCTAGCCATAAAATAAAGGACATTAAGCACTTAGCTCACAAGCCCAGAGAAGCCGAATAGCAAGGTGAACCCAAAGAAAGCATATACAGATCCTCTTGGAAGTTGGAAGCAAACAAGATCATCAGGCAAAAGTTGGAAACCAAGGGGGCAGGGATAGAGGTGGGAGGTAGGGGACTAGGGGAAGGGGAGAGGGGGAAGGAGAAGAGAGAAGGACTGGGGAGAGCTTGGGGGAGTGGGAGGGTGGAGATGGAGGAAAGGTGGACATTGGAGAAGAGAATAAGATATCTACATTAAGGGAGTCATTTTAGTGTTAGCAAAATAAACAGCTTTTAAACTTTAGTGACGTGAAGGATAAGCTGTAAGAAAACCCCCATCAACAAGAGCCACTATCATTTATTCTCCCTACAATTCACTTGTGCATGTAGGACACTAAGACCATTTCTGACAATACTGAATCATGAGTCTCTCTTTCTTAAAATCCCATCTTCTCTTTATACTTTTTATTGTTTTTATGCATTTATTTTTTATTTTATTTATTATTTTTATTTATTTATCATTATTTTATAACTTTCTCTTTTCATTTTGAAACAGTGTCTGTTTCTCAAACTAGTCTTGATGTTATATAGCCACAGTTGTCCTGAACTCCTGATCTTCTTGCCTCCACATCATCAGTGCCATGACGACAAGTATGCACCATGACAGCCTGTTTATTCTGTGTTGGAGATGGAACCTGGGGCTTGCCCATCCTCAATAAGCACTCTATAAACTGAGCTATAATCCCAGCCCAAAGACATGCCTTTTTCAAATATGATATTTAAATATTCATATTTGAATATGAAATTTAAAGTTTGACCACTGTATGTAGGACATAAAAGGTAATGGATTCCTGTTTCTTCCTCTGACACATCATTTCTCACATGCATCCTACGTCAAAATCATATGAATTCAAATTAATTATAAAAATGTACGAACACAAGACTTGAACAGTTCTAGAAATTCTTGGTAAGCCTCATACTTTCCAGTTCTCTTCCTTCTCAAACATGGCTTGTCTAACAGCCCAATGACACTGTGGTACCTCGTCTCAGACAAGAACTCCACATCCCTCAGGGCCCCCAGGGCACTTCCTCTTGGCCTCTGGAATTGGAAAGCAACACATTCTCAGATGGTGCCTGGCATACCAACCTCTGTAAAATAACTCTGCCCCTTATTGTTGGCTGAGTTGACTCTGATGATCTGTGTTGTGGGAACTTTTACTGGGGAAGTATGAATGAACTTCTGCTCAACCCACATAGGTCATCAAAACCAGATCACAGTAACAGTCCCACCCAAATCTGCCTTTCTGGGCCAATGAGGTTATTGGTTTTATTCATAGCAACATTGTAGATGAACTATTTATAAGAGTGTGGAGACTCCCAAACATCTATACCACTGTAAAGTCCTGCCCAGCCTGGATGATGACTTCCCTATAGCTGCAGATGGCGTGACCTCTTCAATAGACTTCTACTCTCCATAGACTCTAGTTCCTACCAAGACCACATGCAGATGGGTCAGAGCTATACACACCGTGGAGGGATGTACAAGAGGACCTGCGTGGAATCTCAGCCAAGACTCCAATGATCTTCTCTGTCCCTTGTCTGAGACAGCATCAACAGACCCACTGTTCAGGGTCTTTTGTGGGTATCACAGTTGTCCTGAAGGAGGACAGCATTCTCAACAGCCTGTGCCTCTGAGTGCATCTCTGTCACCAGTTTAGACCTGGTATTCTACAAAAGTCTTTAGTTCCACAGCAGGATACTTACCGCTTCTGACCTCACGCTGAGTCTGTATATTGAATCCTGTGATGTTTTCTTCAAAGGACAGTAATTGAGTTCACAGAGAAATGAGGAAACGAGACCTCAGCTTGTGGAGTTTGCAGTCTTTGGACATACAGTGCAAACTTTCCATTTGCCTGGTTCTTAGAAATCCAAAGCATGACTTTGCATTACCTTCATAGTATCTGTATGTACATTCCTGTGTAGTTTTGACTCTACATCCACCACCTTCCAAACGCACACACACACACACAAACACACATGTGCGTGCACACGCACGCACATGAGGGCAGGGTGAAATGAGAAAGAGAAATTCCCCTAATACATTATTTTTCCTGCTATCAAACTTCTTCTAGTTGTGTTTCCATCATATTTTCTTTCTCTCTTTACCATACATAACATGTAACACATGGCATAGGACACAAATTTTTCAAAGAGCACCTGCTTAGTGATAGATAAATGAATGAACAAATGAATAAGTAAGGAACTGAGGTTTGTAATCAATTTCTGACAAGGAAGCAATTACAACCTCTTAAAAGCCTGGTCGTTAGGAAGATTACTAATACTAAATATTGGATGTGTCTGTGTGTGGGCAACAGTTGTTCTTCCTGTCCCTTGACACAGCCTTGGGGTGTCTGACTGCTTTTTCCAATAGAATAGAGTAGGGGAGACATTACCAACTCCTCAGGAGAAATGTATAAAACAGTCACTGGTATTCATCATCTCTCTTGCTTCTCTGTGCTCAGAAACTGGAACATCCTAAACAGGAATTTTCCTTCACCAGACTCTGTGACTCAGGGGCTGTGGAACCTCAGCTATACTCACAGGTTACATAGTCAGAGGGTAAGAATCCAGCCTTTGTTGATTGTAGTCTTTGATGCTTAGGGATTGATGGACAATTAGGGATTCAGTGCTATGATGGAAGAGTTACCAGAATCCTGAACTGTGAGAGCCACAACTGTTACCACTAGTTAGGTTATGGGCCTTGTGCTTTCAGGTTCTTGATCTCTTATTCGAGGAAGAAACAAGAACAGATTAGAAATGAGTCTTTGCCGAGACCCACAGAGGCTACGTGAGTGAGAGGTTTAAGAGCTCCAAATGTTTTTGGGTCTTCCTTTATTGCTTTTGGGGTTTAATAGAAAGAAGAGTTTGATTGCTAAGGGTTTCACTTGAGTGCTTCTGTATTTTGATTGGCAGTCTTAGATTATGCCAGCTTCTGCTAACTTTGCATGTCCCATGTATGTATGATTTTAATCATATGCAAGCCCTTTTACGCACAGGCATAGGATAGTAAACAGGTGATTTTCTCTGAAAGTTTACTTTGATCATATAGTTTGACTTACTCCACATTCATTCCTAACCAACCTAAGGCAGATTATCCCATTGCTTCTAGTTCCTGGATTGTGTTCCAGGATGTGTTTGAATAGAAACTAGCCATTACCTAGAAGTTTCTATGAGAATTAACTCATCCATTGTTTAAAGCAAGTATACATGCAGTTGTATGTAGGTGTGTGGTGGGGGTATTCTAAGATTTTAGGTGCATTGTTTGGAAGGTGTATATGCACAATATAAGCCAAGGTGGAATTCCATGTTGCTAAACAATTCCTGATGCTTACCTGCCTCAAGTTGCTAAAGGAAGGAAGCTATCAATATGTGATAACCCATGGGCATTAATTATTTGGTAATCTTCCTGCATACATACACCCAGGTAGACTGTATTACATCTTACATGTGAGGAAAGAGGTAAAGTTAATGATTGTCATTATGTTGTCTCTAGTTAAATATTAATTGCTTTTCCAATTTATGGGCTCTGTTGTTATTTTCAACTGTCCTGGAGTAAGTGGCTTTTCTAGGTGGTGAATCTATGCTTTCCTTCTGTACATGTGTGAGTCTCATGTCCATATGTGACTGAGTATTGGCAGGTGTGTAAGAGATACGTACTTTGTTTTTGCCCCACAGCTTATGATATAGAACTCATAAACTCATTAGAAGTTCCTGAATAACACGGGTGAGAATATCATATTTTGCCATTTAGCTCTTTTTGGTTATACCTGAATTGATTCTAGCAAACTGATCTTCAAAGGATGAATTATGGTTACTAAGGGAGACTTAAGCTTTATGGGGTTAAAACTTGCAAATCTATATTCCTGCTTCCTGTGAAGGGTTGAGGGATGGAGATTGACTCATTCACTGTAGGCTGATGGCTTGATCAATCATTTATTTATCTGCCAAAAATTATCCATGAGAATCTTCAGCAACAGTATAGTCAAACTTCTAGGCTGATGCACATAGAGGAGACTGATGGTTCATCAGGAGGGAGTGTGGGACAGTTACCTCAACCCATGCTTAGCTTATAGTCATTTTCCAGTTGGTTCTTGCAATATCCTTCATGAGGGACTGAATCCCTGAGTTTCACAAGTCTTTAAAACCAGTGAGCCAACTATAAGAAGAGACTGGGGAGCCCACTTCCCCTGAATTGTATTGTCATGCAGGGGTTGGGACTGCTATCTAGGGTGAGGTGGAAGTCTTACAGGCCTAACTCCTTCAAGTCCAGGAAGTAGATGTGGGAGTTTAAGCAAGGGGTAGAGCACAGCCTTTGCATCTGTGAAGAACGAGAGACTTCCTTGTTATGGAGAACACACACAGTAGAGTGAGAAGTCTTCTGAGCCAGCAAGTAAACAACAAAGCCCAGGAAGCACACATGGGAAGGTGTGTTAGTAACTTTTCTCATGTCTGTGGACAAATACTAGACAAACTGCAACTCCAGGGTGGAAAGGCTGATTTCAGCTTGTGGTCTGAAGGGTTTACTAGGATGGGGAAGGCATGGTAGCAGGAGTGTGAGACAGAGTCTGTAATCAGAGGGACATGTGTGCTCATGCTCAGCTCACCTCCTTTATGTTTATTTAGGACCACGACCTATGACAATAGCGATGCTCATATTTAGCTCTATCTATTTCAACTGACCTAATGCAGAAAATCCCTTATAAATGCACCCAGAGAGAGGGATGTTTTTATCCTGATATCTGGACTAGATTAGCCGCTGGATATGAGGAATTAAAAGACCAAGTGAATTAAAGTGGGAAGACCTTCCCACTGTAGATGACATCATCCCATACGCTAGGATTCCACACTAAACATGAAGGATAAAATAAGTGGAGCAACAGCATTCATTGTTCCCTGCTTCCTTTGGATGGAATGTGAGCTGCTGCCTCACGTTCCTGCTGCCGTGGCTCCCCTTACCCTGTTGCCTTGAACTTCAGTACTATGAGCCCAAAGAGTCTCTTTTTCCCTGTTCTGGTCTCCTTTCTGATGCTGTGATAAACATCATGACCAAATGCAGCTTGGGAAGGAAGAGGCTTATTTGGCTGACACTTGCAGGCCACAGTCCATTACTGAGGGAAGTCAGGGCAGGAACTGAAGCAAACACCTTGGAGGAATGCTCTTTACTGGCTTACTCCCAGGCCTGCATTCAGCTAGCTTTCTTTTATAGCCCAAGCTCATCTGCCTGGGGGTGGTGCTGCCCACAGTGTGCTGGGCTCTCCTGCATCCATCTTCTGTGAAGACAATGACCACAGGCCAATCTGACCAAAGCAATTCTTCCAATGACTTCCCAAGTGGTTACTTTATGTAGAGTAGATAATAAAAGTGAAGCTGTATACTCCACTGAGCCTCTTTTGTTAGGATATTCTATCACAGAACTGAGGAAGGAACTGATACAGAAGGCAGCAAGCTCTGATGGGCTGCATTCAGGGCACTCGTGTCTTTCACAGAGTGGCTCCGATTTCAGTCTGTAACTGACTTTCTCCTGCAGGAAAGGGCGAGGACACTTCGGTCAACATAACACAACTATAAAAATACTGTGAAATCTGCGTGTGAAAACCCTCTGAAGACAGTCTTGTCTGCACAGTCTTTGTGCTCCTCACACTTGATACAGAGCAGCTCACAGTCAACTATTTCCGCTGAGCCACAAAGCAGACCTAGAAGAATGCAAGCATTTGCACATGTGTGTGTTCCCCATGGAGGAAAAGACAAATGAATATGACTGGAATTTGAATCTTCTAAGGGCTCATAATTTTCCAGTATTAGTTAGGAAAAATTGCTTCATAGACTCTTTCTACTAAATGAAAAGAACAAAACAATAAAGCACCTAAATACAGCTTTTAGTGGCATGCGTGCTGAAGGAAGTCTCATGTGAAATCCCAGTACAGAATGAAACAAACACATTAGAGATGAGAAGACCTATTGCTTAGTAGAGCAGTGAAGGCAACTGAGGCCTGAGGAGAGGGGTCTGATTGTCCTGCTGGCCAGCACATGTTAACAGATTTCAAGATATCAAAATTTGGTCGTATCCCTCGTGTGTGTGTGTGTGTGTGTGTGTGTGTGTGTGTGTGTGTGTGTGTGTGTGTGTGTACATGTATGCATATGCGTGTGGAGGCCAATGGACATCCCCAGAAGTCATTCTTCAGACACTGCACACCCTCCCTTTCTTCCTTCATTCTTTCCCTCTTTCCATCCTTCCTCTCCTTTTTCTTTCTTTTTATCCCTGAGCTGGAGCTTACTAATTAGACTAATCTATCTGGCCCATGAGCCTCAGTTATCCCTCCAGGGCTGAGATTGCAAATGTGCTCTGGGAATACACATGAAGGCATGAGTGTTCATCACTTTCCCTGGCTGTAAAACAAAAATAAAACAAAACCCAAAACAAAAACAAAAAAACTTTGGGTAGTATTTTATTAATCTGTTAAATAAGAAGAAGTAGCAAAAGTTTCAATAGCTACTACAGGTTTTTTGTCAATATTTTAACATTTTTCTTTGAAATTATGATATAAGTATGTCATTTGCTTGCTCCACTTTCCTCCCGCCAAACCTTCTCATGCACCCACCATGTTTTTATTCAAGTACATAACCCTTTTGTTGTTGTTTGTGGTGTGTGTGTGTGTAGTCCTAAGTCCTAAATAAATAAATACAACCTTCACAGACCATACGATGGCAAATGAACTCAGAACTTCAAGCTCGCATGGCAAGAACTTTAAGGACAGAGGCATCAGCTCAGGCTGACACTGGAGTTTTGTGGCACCAGGGTTATGTAGTCCTATCAAATAGTATTATAATACCATGTTCTGCATCTGATTAGAACACAGTAGTGAGGAGAACTCATCATTTGCTTCCCAAAATTTACACATGGAACTCTTGCTCTTTTATTTATTACATTTGGCTGGTTGCTTTTTAATTACTCCATCAACCAGGAGCTGGATTTTGACAGCAGCCGCCATCATATAGGAAACAAATGAATTTCTTAGGCTAACATTGCTCTCATATTTGCTTTTGTTAAGCCTGGTTTTCAAATCTTAGTAATGTTATATTATTGGTCTAACTTGAGAGCTTAGAGGACAAAATCATTACATGCTAGCACAACAAACAGGCTACCCAAACAGAGGTTAAAACTTTAATAAGCATTAAAGAAGTTCATTTGAAAGCTACATATAGTATCGTGTACCTATAACTACAATAGTCAAGAATATGAAGCAGGGGGATCATGAATTGATCATCAGCCTGGGATTGATTTGGCTCTTGTTGGTAAGGGAAAGAAGGACTATCATATTTCTCTTTTATAAAGCCATTGTTTAGCCTTCCATGCCCCAGTAAATAACTCCTGATGCAAGCTTAGATAATCAAATCTAATTAGACTAGTTAGGTCACAAAAAAAATAGGAAGGACGTTACTTGAGAAGAAGGGGCAAAGAAGGGGTGCTAAGCATACATTTGATCAAGATTTATTTTAGATATGTACAGAATTGTCAAAGGATAAATAAAAATATAATTTTAAGTATCTGAGTTAGCAAGTTCACTACCATGAAAAAGTTCATAAGTATTCTGAGTGAACAGTGCTTGCATCGATTAAAACAAGGCATAAAGGGTCGGATATTGTTGAATTCTAGAAAGCTTTTCAAGAACCAAGCAAGAGCACAAATTTCAGGTAAAAGTTGTGATTATTTGTCAAAATCTGGGTGTTGTTAATAAATGTATCTTTAAATAACGAGTTAAACGATAATAATACAAGGGAAAGACCAGCTTTCATTAATACTCTATTTTAATGTTTCATCTGTAAGAATAGTAATAAGACTTTAAATGTTGGATCCTTACAGAGAATTCAGTAGACAGCTTCAAGGAAGTAAGGTAAAGAATGACCTATATGATACAGGAAAGGATACCCAAAAATAACCTAGAGGAAGCTGAAGAAGTTCAATGCCTTGCCTGGTTCCTGCATGTACACAGGCATACAACACACAAACACACACACACACACACACACACACATGCAAGCACATGATACTAAAAGAAATTAATCAAAAGCCAGTCCAATTATTTAGTTTACAACTTTTCACTCAAATCAAGATCAAGAAAAGGATGGCATTCTTAAATATGTACATTTCAGAAGGGAGAACTCTTGTTCATAGCTGGTGGAAGGGCACACTTTTACAACCACTATAGAAATCAGTGTAGTTTCCTCAGGAACCTGGGAATAGATCTCCCTCAATATCCAGCTGTTCCACTTTTGGGTTTATACCCAACATTCTCTGCATCTTATTACAGAGGTTCTTGCTCATGCATGTTCACTGCTACTCTATTCACAAGAGCCAGAAACTGGACACAGCCTACATATATACTAGCAGATGAATAGATAATGAAAATGTGGTACATTTATGCAATAGAATATTATTCAGTTGTTACGAAAAATAAAATTATCAAATCCATAGGTAAATGGATGGAAATAGAAAACATCATCCGGAAGGAGATACCCCTTCAAATACAAATGTTGTATTTTTTCCTATGGTGGATACTAGCTCTGCTTTAGATATGTGTGTTAAAATCCAAATAACCCACAGAGATCAAGTGCTGTGGAGGCCCAAAAATGTGAGCCCTTTCCACCTTGTCTGAAGGTCAGAGAGTTTCAGGTTGTTCAAAGTTGTTGACAATAAGTGTGGCTATATACCCTAACCTAGGGTGTGGTTACTTGGTGTTTTGGATATTAAGATGGCCCATACAGGTAGATCCACTCCACCCTGACCAAAGGTCAAAGAATTCATGCATACTTCTGTTCCTTCTTTTGAATTAAGATGTTCGACTTAGGGAGTGGCTGCCATCAGGATGCTTGATCTAGGGTGGGTTCACTGTCTCAACAACAGAATGTTTTTTTCAAGAATTAATGATTTGATGTGACAAGTACTGAAGTAAGTAACCATTTTAGTTTTCCTTTGTATCATGTTAGAGCAGCTTTTGTCTTCTTCCCCTTTTGTATTGGGGTGTAAAATTGTATAAAAAATTAAACAGAGGTGAATTTCAGTATTCATTGGAACTCCCTCCTAATACTATCCTGTGCTTCTGTTTTACTATTTTCACTCACATATTAATTCTCTTTACTTATTTTTCTAATTCCCATGCCCCTACCCTAGTAAGTGGTATACTTGTCAAAGCTGGTCCCAACAAGGTGCCTTGTAGGAACCAAGAGTGAGAAGAGGCTCTCTAAAGGAAGAGAAAATGGAATATATTGTTATGAAAGGCAGGGAACTAGAATGGGGAAGAAGATTAAAGGAAGGACTATAGGGAAGGACAGATGAAACTAAAGGCCATTTGAGAAAACCTTATGGAAACCTACTACTGTAGACTCTTCCTAATACATATATGAAAGAAATCTAAATACTGTGACCAAATAATAGTAGAGACACTGGCTCAACTAGACATCTCATTGCACCCAGAAAAATCTCCAGTTCCAAGAATGAGTCAGTCTTGTTGAGTCATTAACCAAGGGGCCCCATGAGAATCTTCAAACATCACAGGCTATTGATACACTCTCCACAGTGGATGGCAAGTCATATTGCTGTAAAAAACACTTAGGTCATCAAGCAGGAAAAGTGGCAGTGGTGCCTAATTAGAAGCTTCACTCTTACTGACTAGAGTTCATAGCACTCTGCACATGACTGGAGGAGAAACGGAATCATCAATATCACCCTTACAAAAGCGTACGATCTTCAAGAGTGACCAACCTGCAAAGATACACTGGTGCAATAGTGGCACAAATGTTATGGGACATCTTTTTAATGGGATTTGAGGCCTACTCCATGAGATGGAACCCATTCTTGAATACCGTGTTAAGTGGTCAAGAACCTGAGAATAGATAGGGAATAGCCTGGGGAAAAAAACCTAATACTAAAGGAACATAGTTATAAAATGACTCCTAGTGATATAAAGCTATATTCATAGATTGGTACCTTGCTCAATCCACATCAGAGAAGCTTCTTCTTGTAGCTTAATGGGAATTAATACAGAGGTCCACAACTGAACAATGTGCACACAGTGAGAGACTTTGGAGTACTCAGGTCTAAAATGAATGTCTTCATCAAAGCCCTCCACTCTGGGATTTCAGCTGAAGAAACAGATGAAAGATTATACTAGCTACAGGTGATGACTCCAAGGAAACAGCTAGGAAAGGACTGTCACACACTCACAGGCAATGTGGCAAGAGGCACAAAACCCATCCGAGGTTAAGGATGGACTCTAGCACTGAGAGAAGGAAGTGGACACGGTCTTAACCCTGACCAAGCAGCTATCTGCAATTGATAACCTCTAGCAATGAAAGTATCAGTTTTCCCCAGTGCAGTGTTATTGGGTATACCAGCCACAGTTCAGGCAGGTCCCATGCCCAGGAGTAGTTGGACAACAAGAAATGAATTCAGTTTTATTTTGGTGGACATTTTGTTTTATTTTGCTTTGTTTTGCTTGTTATTTGTTGTTTGGACTTTTGTTTTTTATTTTTGTTTGTGTAGTGGGTTTGTGTGTGTGCATGTGCTTCTTGTACTTTTGTCATTTGTTTGTTTGGTTCGTTTGGTTTGTTTGCTTGAGATGGGGTTTCTCTGTGTATCTGCAGCTGTCCTGGAACTTGCCATGCAGACCAGGTGGCTTTGATCTCAAAAAGATCCACCTGCCTTTGCCCCCCAAGTGCTGGGATTAAAGGTATGTGCCACCACCACCCATCTTTTTGTTTACCTTTTCATTTCTTTTTGAAAGAGAGAGAAAGAACATAAAGTTGCATAGATAGGGAGGTGGATAGGATATGGGAAGAGCTGTGGGGGTGAAAAATACATGATCCAAATACACTGTACAAATTTTTCAATTAAACAAAAGGGGGCTGGGTGATAGTGATACAAAACTTTAATCCCAGTACTCTGGAGGCAGATTTCTGAGTTCGAGAACAGCCTGGTGTACAGAATTAGTTTCAGGACAACCAGAGATATACAGAGAAACCCTGTCCCAAAATATCAAAAAAGGAAGAAGAAATTATTAAATCTTATCATTTCAGTGACTTTAAAATATTTGTCATATGGACAGAAACTTAACAAAGAAATACGAGAACTAACAGATATAATGAATCAAATGGATTTAATAGACATCTAAAGAACATTCCACCCAAACAGGAAAGAATATACCTTCTTCTCAGCATCTCATGGAACCTTCTCAAAAATTGATCACATACTCGGTAACAAAGCAAACATCCACAGATACAAAAAAGTTGGAGTAACCACCTGTGTCTTGTCAGATCACCATGGAGTAAAGTTAGAATGTAACAACAATTCCACCAACAAAAAGCCTGCAA
>PVIU01032264.1:0-13758 GCA_004026605.1 Ondatra zibethicus
ACCTTCCTAGGCCGGGAGGGAGGGGGGTGGGCCTTGGACTTCCAACAGGGCAGGGCACCATGCCCTCTTTCAAGGAAGAAGGGGGAGGGAGGAGGGGTGTGGGGTAGTGGGAGGGGACCAGGAGAAGGGGAAGAAAGGTAAAACTTTTATTTCTTTAATTATGTTTTTGAATGGAAAAAATAAAACAAAACAATGTAAATAAAAGGGTATGAATCAAATCTATAATTTAAATTGTTTGTAAGACATTTTAGAAAATGCAGCCCAGTGGTGGTGTTGTACGCCTTTAATCCCAACACTGGGGAGGCAGGGGCTAGTGAATCTCTATGAGTTCAAGGCCAGCCTGGTCTCCAAGAGTTAGTTCCAGGACAAGCTCCAAAGGAACAGAGAAACCCTGTTTCGGAAAACCATAAATAAATAAATAAATAAATGAATAAATAAATAAATAAATAAATAGATAAATAGATAAATAAGTAAATAATTTAAAAATGCTACCTAGTTTTAGAGTTTAATAATTCAACTCATGCTGTAACTCTTATCCTTAAAAAATTTCAGGTCTAGACAATCAAAGGCAATTACTTTCAGTATATTAAGAAAGAAATAATGCCAATATTCTTGTTTTTATTTTACAAAATAAAATAAACTTTAAGACCACTATTTGAGTTTACTATAATCAAGCAATTTGAAAATGATCAAGATATAAAAAGAAAATAGCAGCTGTTGTTTCTTATAAATCCAAATACAGCAATTTCAAGAATGAGTTCCAGTGAATTATATTTGATCATGTTAGGTTTACTGCAAAAGTTCAAATTTGTCCCATAATAGCAACTCTAAAATAAAAAAGGAAGAAAAAATTCAAATGAAGCAGCAGATTAAAGAGAACAATCTTATGAGTATCTCAATGATATCAAAAAGTACTTCCTTTAGTTCAGCATATGAATTGAAAAAGCTGAGGAAACTCACACAGCAGAACATTTCCAGCATCACAGGTAGGGATGAAGTTACAAATATTTTCCTTTAAGTTAGAACAAATCAAGGATTTAACATCATTTCTTCTCTGCCTTTTAATTAATAGGGTGTATAAAACTATAGCAAAAAGTATGTTACTTTTACAGAAATACAAAACTGCTGATCATGCATGATACAATGGCACAAGAAAGCTTTACTAGATATGTAATAGGACAAAAATCTCTAAATAAGAAGTAACAGATAAAATCTCTCAACTGTTACACTTCTACAAATTAAGAAAATATAACACTGATATCAAAAGTGTGAAGGGCAATTTGTGAGTAAGCTTAGCAAGGACAAAAGGACAAAGCTCCACACACTTGTTGGCAGCTTTGTTTTTCTAGATTGGTCATTGTTATGGTTCTAAGGTGTTACAGCTGGGTAGCACTGTTAACTTTTTCCCTCCTAGGAAAGATTACATAACATTTTCTAGTATAATCTAAGATAGACATTTAAATGTGTTTTTCAGGTTACATCCAGCTGAAATAGTCTCAATCCTGTGTCCTAAGTATGTGATATCTTCAGCAATAGATCTTACCTTAAACTTCGGAAAGGCACCCAAGGACAACAGCAGTAGTCTGTATTGTTTAGGAATCACTTGAAATATCCTGAACAACTAATCAAAAGGAATTTTTTCATGCTTGTTACTGGGATTTTTGTTAGTCTATGTTTCTTGTGGGGGGCATTTTCATCCCAATTTGCATAAATTCATGTTCGCACACACTTTATGTACTATGTAAAATTTTAGGTAAATATAAAGTAGTATGGTTCCTTGATGTTTTATCAAATGTCCTTGGGTTATATGTCCTTCTTCCCTCCTCCTTCTGCACTGGACTGTTTGCCTTGTTGGAGCCATCTTCCATTTTTTTTTTTTTGCATTTTCTATCACCTGTATCTTGTTATCCCTTCTCAAGTCCCCATCATGGTCCTTTTATGCTTTCCTGGTATCTATGGTTAATTCATGTTTCATAAGCACATCTGAGGATTTCCAGCTAAAACCACAGATCAAAGAGAACATACTGGGTTTGTCTTTCTGGATCTGGGTTACCTTACTCCATATCTTTTTTAGATCTATTCTATTTACCTGTAGCATGAATTCTAATTGATCTTAATAATAAAACTCAGAGTCAGCTATCAGGGGTGAAAGCTGAAGGGTCAGAGAAGCAGAGCAGCCAGACATTAGAAAGTTCTTACTTCTACCAATGCTCAAACCAAAAGGGTGATCCTGTCCTCAGACTACATCCTCAGACTGACTGCCTCAGATTGCACTGCTCCTCAGCCTTTGTCGAGCTCCTGTCTTATAGTCCCCTCTCCACCCAATCATATTCAACCCTGTCTCCACCTCACTAGTGCTGGGATTAGGGCCTGTGACCCCCAAGTGCTGGGATTACCTTTGTGTGAGCGCTGCTTCTCATTTAGACTTGGTCAATTTTGTGTAACCCAGGGTGGCCTTGAACTAACCGAGATCCACTTGTCCCCCCAAGTTCTAAGATTAAATGTGTGACACTACTTTCTGGACTCTAGTGGCTTAAGTCTGTACTCAAATCTTCAGGCAAGCTTTTTTTTAAAAAACACACACAAAATATAACACATCCCTGCAAATTTTATCATTTCATGTTTTCTTACAGCTAAATAGTATTCCATTGTGTGTACATATCACTTGCAATTCCTTATTCATCTGTTGACAGGACCTTCCAGACATCCTTAGAAATATGTGTGTATCAAAGGATGTCATAAATTGTGCAGAAATAAAGTGTGCCAAAAATGACTTCTCAAATGCGAAATAGTTCTTAGATAAGTTACTGACACTGTGTAGACAACTATTGTTGTAATGAGGGGCTCGGGCTGCGTTCCCAGTGCCTGGTTCCCGGCACAGGGCTCCTTGTGCTACCCGGCTCCCGGTGTGTACCCAAAATAACTACACGGAAACTGTATTCATTTAAATACTGCCTGGCCCATTATCTCCAGCCCCTTATTGGCTAACTCTCACATATTATTTTAGCCCATCTCCATTAATGTGTATCGCCACTTGAGTTGTGGCTTACCGGCATGAGTCTAACCCGTGTCCATCTTGTGCTGGAGAAGCATGGCATCTGCCCTACTGCCTTCTCTCTCACAGCATTCCCTTCTATCTACTCCGCCCACCTAAGGGCTGCCCTATCAAAAGGCCAAGGCAGTTTTCTTTATTCATTAATGGTAATCACAGCACACAGAGGGGACTCCCAAATCATCCCTGAGGACACTCCTACACCAAACTATGACTTAACCTTGTTTTAAAAATTAACTATTTTAATAACTATATATAAAGAATAGCAGTATAATTTGAAAATAGAAACAGCATAATATCACTATGAATCAAGATTTAAGTTGATTTCTTAAGCAAAATGCAAAATCTTAAATTATGCTAGGCTATATGAGATTATAAGTAATAGACATTTTACAGAAAATAAAAAGTGAAAACTTTATTTCTAAGAATGTATAGCTAACTTTATTTTCAAGCTAATATAAATGAAAAATTCTGGTAAAATTCACTACAGAAGATTAATAATTTTGTTTGTAAATATATAGAAATTGAGAGACAAGTTGTAAATTGCAAGTATTTATTTGCTATACATGTATTAATAAAGTTGATGACTATCAACAATGTATAAACAGTTTCAATAAAGGATGAACTTTCAGTAGAAAGTGGCAAAGATTGACACAGAAAGAGCACTCTAAATGGTCAGTCTCCATGTGTACAGAGGACCTCATTGATGATCATGGGATAGCATCCTTATTTCACAACTAGATACTTTTTAACATCCACTAGACAAACAGTCTAAGTCGGATCCAGGAATGGTGTCACTTCCTGTACATTGGAAACTGAAGCAAAAGGATTGCATGTTTGACACCAGCCAGGCCTACATAGTGAGACCTTGTCTCAAACAAAATGAAACAAACAAACAAACAAAATCCCACAGAAAGGAAAATCTAAAAATCCCAATATGACCAAATTCAACCAAGAGCAAAATGTATCCAAACAATGCATCTATCAGTAAGATAGAAACTCACTATCAATGTTGTATAGTTTATTAACACAACTACATGCTATAAGAAGATGAAAGAAATGTCTCCTTTATGTAACTAAATGGACAGTTCTGTAAAACATAATTATGAATCAAAGATATCTCAGGAGATATAAAGTTCTGATTTAGTTTATGTAAACTTGAAATATCAACCAAGATAAAGCTACATTTTATTTAACAGAACAAACATGAAGTATGAAACTGCCTGTTCCCCCAAAACAGAAGGTGTTATTCAAGCAAACCTGTACAGTCATAAGCTTTTGAGAGAGAAAGTGGAATACATAGATGGAAGAACACCCAGGGACATCTCTACTCAAAGACCTGTGCACAGGTGCATGTTTTTATTATCCTCTCTTTTTCATGCGTTTCATTAAACTAAATGTCACTGAAGAGACTGTATTTGAGTTGTTAGTTAAGTGGTCACAATTTTGAGATCTAAACATGAATTTCTGAAAGCTTAAATAATCCAATCAATGATCAGTGGTTTATTTAGTTAAGACCCAAAAGGCAATCCTGAAATAGAAATCACGTGCTGTGGGAGGTCCTTCTGCATTTGCGTTGCTTTCATTGGTTAATAAAGAAACTGCTTTGGGCCTGGTGATAGGGCAGAACTTAGGTAGTTGGGTAGACAGAACTGAATTCTGGGAGGAAGAAAGTCAGAGAGACCTGCCATGGAGCTCCAGGGTCAGACATGCTGAATCTTTCCCAGTAAGCCACGACCTCATGGTTACATACAGATTATTAGAAATGGGTTGAATCAAGATGTGAGAGTTAGCTAGAACTAATGGGCCAGGCAATGTTTAAATTAATACAATTTCTCTGTGTTTATTTCAGGGGTTAAGCTAGCAGGGCAGATGGGAGAAAAAGCAGGCCCCCTCTCCTTCAATAATCATGGCATACAAACTGGCCAAAGAGAAGATGGAGACTTTTGCAAGCACTCCGTGTCCTGCTATTCAGCCCTGCTCTCCTTGGGAGTACAGACATTTCTGACATTCTACTTCCAAATTTCTGACTGCTTAATCTAGATCAAATTTTTGTTTCAGTGAATCATATGGAAAAACTAAGTAGCCCAGAAAATAGCATATATATATAACAATAGTACAGATGACTGTGGACATGTGTGTGGACTGAGGACAAGTGTGAAGCCATCTATATGCAATACTACCTCTCTTGTCTCTCTTCCTCTACTGGGATGGTTCAGAAAGCCAAAATCCTGCTTCTTGAGATTTCAAGAGCTTAGAGATAACCAGGGCTTGGGGGATTACAGGGTGGGGGGAAGTGAGTAGATATGAGATCCAGTTTTCATTCAAGAATTGCTCAGGGTGAACTTGCAAAAATCTTTCATCTTCACTAAATAGGCTTTAGCTTCTTTGTCAGGTATTCGAAAATGCTCACTGGATGGAATATCATTCCCATGCTTTTAGAGTTCCCTTAATTAATGTCATATGTCCTATAGGCAGGATGGCAAGATTAAAGCCATTTTCACAAAGCTGCTATTGAGATTTCTTGCAGACAGTTCTGGTCCCAGACTGTTCAAACATCTTGCATCATATACATTGTTGAAGTCAAGCTGTATTTTACTGTAATCCTTTGTCATGTGCTCCATATAATTGAAAATGCAAAATTATGTTCTCACATTTCTCTCCCCTTTTGGGAAAAAGCAGGTTTTGAGAGAGAATAAGACACACTGTTCTATTGCTTGCCACCAATCAAGGCACAAGATGCTGTTTCTGAGAAAATCTCTTCTGTTGCAAACAAGTGTCTAAAAATTGATATCATAAACTGTAGATTGTAGATTAAAATTTTTCATAGGGAGGGGCAGCTTGTTTGTCCCAGCCACCTGGCTAGTTTAGCCCCAAAATAATCACATAGAAACTATATTAATTAAATCACTGCTTGGCCCATTAGCTCTAGGTTCTTATTGGCTAACTCTTACATCTTAATTTAACCCATTTCTATTAATCTATATATCACCACAAGGTCATGGTCTACCAGCAAAGTTTCAGCACATCTATCTGTGGATCCATGGCATCCTTCCTCTAATTTTGCCCTTCCTCCTACCAGCATACAGGCCAGCCTTCCCTGCCTACCTAAGTTCCACCTTGCTATAGTTTGAAAGCAGCTTCTTTATTCACCAATGGTAATCACAGCACATAGAGGGGACTTCCACATTGATGTGGAAATTTAAAATTCATCCATGACCTCAAATATCGACCCAGACTAAAATAAATTAGTTATTTCCCATTCCTTGTCTTAGTGAAATACTTAGAGATTTTTGTGATTTTTTTTATTCTCAGGAGGTAAAGAAACCTATTATTAGAACCATTTAGTAGGTAATTATGACAATTGAAGGTTTACAAAATATAAACATTAAATATCTTCAAATTAGAATCTGTTGTTTGATTTAAAGTGCAGCCAAAAGATTTCTTGAATTTTTATTCTATTTAAGATCAAATCTTTTAGACATACCATTGTTTATGAGGCTTGAGGTAAACCACTTTAGTAACTAACTACAGGCCAGTATGTTCACAACCATAGACACCCTGTTCATGTGAAATAAAAGTAAAATCTGAATAAGAAGACATAGATAATGAGCAACCTAGTGCCTCTGTTCCATCATGGCATTGCATTATATTACAGTATAGTGCTGGTCAATGAACAGTAACCTCTACCTCTGGACACCCTCACCTACAAATTTTCTAGGGTCCAATGTGCTGATGATCATAGTGCAGAAGGCCACATTCAGTCTAAAAAATGCTCTACTACATAGTCTGAGGAAGGCATAAGACCCACATTTATGTACACATCATCTACAATGGAAGTTACAGTATTTTTAGCATGCTACTTGAATTAGAACAGATATTAGGACTTAAAAGTAAGGTCAACAAATGCAAATTCTAGGAAAGATGAGATCAACCTGAGTCTCAAAACAAAACAAAAGAAGTCTTATATTTTATAATTGGGTAAATTTTGAGAGTGAGTTTTATTTTTTTTTTGACCTTCTAAAGCATGAAAGTTATGAGTATTACATGTGGGTTATTGAGGTTTATTTTGGGGTAAAGCCCATTAAACCTTTCAAGGTCCATAAAGATTCCCTATGACAGGCAAACACTGACTGTGGAAAGGGATCTGAGTCCTAGAACAAAATGACTTACTGGACCATGTTCTTCCTACATGTTTCTCTATTCCTTGGGGAAGAAAGTAAAGAAGAGGGGAAGATGGGAAGGGGAAAAAAAAGGCCATTCTCCACAAAGTTTTCAGTTTATATAGGCACACAGACAAGTTAGCAGTTCCGTAGGTACACAATACTATTGAGCATGCATTTTCACAGTTACAAAAAAACAGTGGATCAGACAAGGAGGTGCCTTACATCTCAGAGAGGGCATGGCTGTGGAGCTCCCTATTGGCTGGGAACACAGCATTGGCAGCCATAGTGACCTAAGGACTTGATTTGCATTAGCATTTAGCTGGTTGAGTTAAAGAAAATCTCTTTTGTGAACTTTGATTTTGGCTCCAGCAGGGTGCCCAAGTGAGAACTTTTCTCTCTGAAGCTATTTTTAACAACTCAGGCCTTTTTCCTGTATAGACAGTTAATTTCCTGGGCTATGATCTTATGTTAACTGAAACCAAGGAGAAGGGTAATACGAGGTTAGAGCAAAGACCAATAGATTACACCTTTCAGATTGCACCTTTAGAGCAGACAGTATGTCTCCTCCTGTTAGGAGCTCCTTTCTCATCAATAATGCTGTCAATAAAGAAAGTTGCTGGGGATTTTGTGTTTATGCGGATTTTGTTTATGTGGATTTTGGCTATGGGAACAAAGGTTTGACTGAGTGAGTGCTTTCACATCTGGGCTTCATGGTGTGGGGAAGTATCCACTTGTCTTACAGGAAAAGTCAGGTTTATACACTGCTGGGATACTATAGAAGTAAGAAATGCCATGATTTCACAGAAATTGACAGTGCTGCCACTTCAAAAGAACACGGCCTTGCCGCCTACTCAGAAATACCAGGGTGGCAATACTCCACACATAGGAATGTCCTGATGTGAAATTTGTGATCCAGGAGAAGGGTGATATTTTCCATTGATGCCAATGATTAAAGAAAGCCATGTTGGGGAGGCAGACTGTTATCCTCAGTGACAGGCCTGGTGAATGTACATTTACTGCATAACAGATAATGGCAGGGCAATCTGTCTCTAGCCAAATTTGATGAAGTTCCTGGAAGTAAAATCTCTCTGGAGTCCTGAGACATGCTGTTCCAGACCTGTCTGTGAATAAGTGTAACCTATGGCCCAGTTAACAAACTCAGCTGTCTTAGCCTCCTGGGTACCTGACAAGAGTCATAGTCACTTGTGCTTCCAATTTCAAGCAAGTAATGTTTAAGTGCAGCTGGATAATAGAAGCAACCCAAAAGGCAGTTCTAGCCCTACTCAGGCATAGCTCAGAAATAGTGCTGCCTTCTTAGTAAATGGTCAAAGATATATTCTAGATGAATGATAAAACAAATGGAAGAGGAAAGATATTCTCATACAACATATGTATTAAGTCAAATTCTATCAGAGTAGTCCGAGGAGGTAGCTACATAATGGTAAAGCCTAAAATCAAAAGCAGTATTTATACAATATTGAAACACCTTAATATATAAAATAAACTTTGACAGATCTAAAGAGAACAATAAGTAGATATGCAAAATAAATAAACAAATATAAAAATAAATAGCAATACAAAAAAGTAGGAAGTGTCAACACTTTCCTTAACTGTAATGGATTTTTTTATCCAAACACAACAATAAAAATTGTAATTACAGCTTATCAGTACCACACACAAACTGGTCATGAAGGAACTGTACAGAACACTCTTTCAGTGAGGCTGAATATTCATCCTTAACTATAGGAAATGTCTAGGATAGAGTATGTACAAGATCACAGAGCAAATCTTAACAAACATAAGATTAACATAACTGCAAGTATTCTTTTTAATTAACAATTGAATAAAATTAGAAATCAGTAATACATGGGAGGATTAAGAAATACTCAAAAATTATGCTCACACTCATACAATTATTCTTAATTAACAGTTTATGTTAATTATCAACAGGACAGTAACTAGTAGATGGGCCTGTTGGGGCTGTCTTGATGATTTTAACATATGTGGGAAGACCCAGTTTAATTCTGGGGAAGACTGTTCCCTGAATTGAAATCCTGAACTCAATAAGACACATAAAGCAAGCTTTATACTGCGTTATTGCTCTCTGTTTTCTGCTGCTGTGGATTCCCCATCATGGTGGACTAGAATTCTCAACAGGGAATCAAAATAAATCATGCCTCCCTCAAGATTATTTTGCCAAAGCATTCTATTACCGAAATAAAAAATAAATTAGGTCATTATCAAATTTGAAATAAAAATACACTTTAGAAGAAAAATCTCAGGACAAAAGAAATGAGAGTAGATATATTGAGACTTATGTGACTAGGCAAAGCAATGCTAAGGGGATAATTTACATCAATGATACTGTAAATGAGACCAAGGCAAAATGAGACCAATGCAAGAATTCTCCCTTACTGTTTTATTCAGTGTAATTTTGTAAATCCTAGGCAAAACAATTAAGCAAGGGAAGGAAATCAAAGTCACCAGAATAAGAAACTGAATTGTCCTTGGTTGCAGATGGAGTGACTTCACACAGACTTTGGGGGGAAAAAAGCTATGCAATAAATCGATTCAGTCAAGTTTCAGGACACAAAGTCAGCACAAAAATATCAACCCATTTCTAAACAGTAAGAATCACCTATTAAAAACTAAGAAGATATTCCTATTGAAAGTACAATACGGAGATCGGAGGCACACACTGGTAGGGTTGTGCGTGCCTGGCAGTCAGGTCCCCGCAGGACTCTTTGTTCCACAGGACCCGGCACCCCTCCCTGCAAGATCGCCCTTTCCTCTGTGTGGCTTTGAAACCCCAGCCCTCTCTGTTCCTGTGCTGAGATTGGAGGTCCAGAAGATTCGGAAGTCAAGACAGGACTTCCTCTTTCTGCACTGAGATCAACTATCCAGAGGGGTGAGTGTGTACAAGCCGTTCTGGGAGGTCCCAACCCACTGAGACTCCCCTGACTAAAATCAAAGGAAGAGATGGGAAGGCGTCATTCCAAGAATTCCTCCAACAACCTGAAAAGCAACATGATAACACCAGAAACCAACAAGTACTCAACAGGAAAACCTGAGCAACCTAACCCAGAAGAAGTGGAAGAAATC
The DNA here is from genome assembly GCA_004026605.1 of Ondatra zibethicus. Classification (NCBI taxonomy): domain Eukaryota; kingdom Metazoa; phylum Chordata; class Mammalia; order Rodentia; family Cricetidae; genus Ondatra; species Ondatra zibethicus. The sequence goes on from PVIU01032264.1 coordinate 10,321, forward strand.
AACTTTAAATGTAACTTTATACTAATAACGAACAAAATTGAATTCAAACTAAAATCAATCAGAAGAGATGGAGATGGACATTTTATACTCTTAAATGGAATAATCCTTCAGGATGAAGTCTCAATCCTGAATATATATGCCCCTAATATAAAAGCATCCACATATGTAAAGGAAACATTACTAGAATTAAAGCACACATCAAATCCCACACACTAATAGTAGAAGATTTCAACACTCCTCTCTCACCAATGGACAGGTCAACCAGACAGAAACTTAACAGAGAAATAAGAGAACTAACAGATGAAATAAATCAAATTGACTTAATAGACATCTATAGAACATTCCATGCCAACAGGAAAGAATATACCTTCTTCTCAGCATCTCATGGAACCTTCACGAAAATTGATCACATACTCGGTAACAAAGCAAACATCCACAGATACAAAAAGATTGGAGTAACCACCTGTGTCTTATCAGATCATATGGAGTAAAGTTAGAATTTAAAAACAATTCCACCCCCAGAAAGCCTACAAACTCATGGAAACTGAACCATCACCTACTGAACCACTCCTGAGGCAAGGAAGACATAAAAAAGAAATTAAAGTCTTCCTTGAATTCAACGAAAATAAAGACACAACATACCCAAACCTATGGGACAGTATGAAAGCAGGGCTAAGAGGAAAGTTCATAGCACTTAGTGCCCACATAAAGAAAACTGAGAAAGCACACATTAGAGATTTAACAGCACACCTAAAAGCTCTAGAAAAAAAAGAAGCAGACTCACCCAGTAAAAGTAGAAGACTGGAAATAATCAAACTGTGGGCTGAAATCAACAAAATAGAGACACAGAAAACAATCCAAAGAATCAATGAAACAAAGAGCTGGTTCCTTGAAAAAACAACAAGATCAACAAACCCATATCCAAACTAATCAAAAGACAGAGAAAATACTCATATTAACAAGATCAGGAATGAAAAGGGAGACATAACAACAGACACTGAGGAAATTCAGAGAATCATTAGGTCTTACTACCAAAGCCTGTATGCCACAAAATTGGAAAATGTAAAAGAAATGGACAGATTTTTAGATAAATACCATATACAGAAATTAAGTCAAGACCAGGTGAACAATTTGAATAGACCTATAAGTCGCGAGGAAATAGAAGCTGTCATCAAAAACCTCCCAAACAAAAAAAAGCCCAGGACCAGATGGTTTTAATGCAGAATTCTACCAAAACTTCCAAGAAGAGCTAATACCTATACTCCTTATTGTGTTTCACATAATAGAAACAGAAGGGTCATTACCAAACACTTTTTTATGAAGCTACAGTTACCCTGATACCAAAACCACACAAAGACGCAACCATGAAAGAGAATTCAGACCAATCTCACTCATGAACATCGATGCAAAAATTCTCAATAAAATACTGGCAAACAGAATCTAACAATACATCAAGAAATCATCCATTATGATCAAGTAGGTTTCATCCCAGAGATGCAGGGCTGGTTCAACATATGGAAATCTATCAATGTAATCCATCATATAAATAAGCAGAAAGAAAAAAAAACATATGATCATTTCATTAGATGCTGAAAAAGCATTTGACAAAATTCAACACCACTTTATGATAAAGGTCTTGGAGAGATTAGGGATACAAGATTTGTATCTATATATAATAAAATCAGTATAAAGCAAGCCGACAGCTACAATCAAATTAAATGCAGAGAAACTCAAAACGATTCCACTAAAATCAGGAACAAGACAGGGCTGTCCACTCTCCTCATATCTCTTTAATATGCTGCTTGAAGTCCTAGCAATAGCTATAAGACAGAATAAGGAGATCTTGGGGCTTCAAATTGGAAAGGAAGTCAAACTTTCGTTATTTGCAGATGATATGATAGTGTATATAAATGACCCCAAAAAGTCTACCAAAGAACTTCTACAGCTGATAAATACCTGCAGTGATGTGGCAGGATACAAAATCAACTCAAAAAAATCGGTAGCCATCCTATTCACAAAGGATTAAGAAACAGAGAGGGAAATCAGAGAAACATCACCTTTCACGATAGCCACAAATAGCATAAAGTATCTTGAGGTAACGTTAACCAAGGAAGTAAAAGATCTATTTGACAAGAACTTTAAGACCTTGAAGAAAGAAATGGAAGAGGAAACCAGGAAATGGAAGGATCTCCCATGCTCCTAGAATGGTAGGATCAATACAGTCAAAATGGCAATTCTACCAAAGCCAATCTATAGATTCAATGCAATCCCCATCAAAATCCCAACAAAGTTCTTCACAGAACTTGAGAGAACAATAACTAAGTTTATATGGAAAAACAAAAGCCCAGGATAGCCAAAACAATCCTATTCAATAAAGGAACTTCAGGAGGCATTACCATCCCTGACTTCAAACTCTATTACAGAGCTACAGTAATGAAAACAGCTTGGTATTGGCATAAAAACAGGGACGTTGACCAATGGAATCAAATCGAAGACCCGGATATTAATCCACAAACCTATGAACACCTCATATTTGACAAAGAAGCTAAAATTATTCAATGGAATAAATAAAGCATCTTTAACAAATGGTGCTGGCATAACTGGATGTCAACCTGTAGGAGAATGAAAATAGATCCTTATCTATCTCCATGCAGAAAAATCAAATCCAAATGGATTAAAGACCTCAATATTAATACGACCACACTTAACCTGATAGAAGAGATAGTGGGAAGTAGCCAACAATACATGGGCACAGGAGACCACTTCCTATATAAAACCCTAGTGGCACAGACAATAAGAGCAATAATGAATAAATGGGACCTCCTGAAATTGAGAAGCTTCTATAAAGCAAACGACACTGTCATTACGACAAAAAGGCATCCTACTGAATGGGAGAAGATCTGCATTAACCGCACATTGGACAAAGATCTGACCTACAAAATATACAAAGAACTCAAAAAACTAGACATTAAAATTCTAAATTACTCAATTAAAAAATGGCGTAATGATCTGAACCGAGAATTCTAAACAGAAGAAGTTCAAATGTCCAAAAGATACCTAAGGTCATGTTCAACTTCCTTAGCCATCAAGGAAATGCAAATCAAAACAACTTTGAGATACCATCTTACACCTGTCAGAATGGCTAAAATTAAAAGCACCAATGATAGCCTATGCTGGAGAGGATCTGGAGCAAGGGGAACACTCATCCATTGCTGGTGGGAATGCAAACTTGTGCAACCACTTTGGAAATCAGTATGGCGGTTTCTCAGGAAATTGGGAATCAACCTACCTCAGGATCCAGCAATACCACTCTTGGGAATATACCCAAGAGATGCCCAATCATACTACAAAAGCATTTGTACAACTACGTTCATAGCAGCATTATTTGTAATAGCCACAACCTGGAAACAACCTAGGTGCCCCTCAATGGAAGAATGG